>CAUYON010116627.1:0-30315 GCA_963573935.1 Arctocebus calabarensis
GATAGCCTTCATGGCATTTTCTTGATCACTATATAAAGACATTGATACTCTACATTTGACAAGTTTCACCAGTACCCTGCTTAAGAAGACAGTGTATCTGATGTCCAGATATGACAGTGCTGTTTTTTGTCAATAACGTAACATTTATGTTAGGAATAGGTTTTCCTTGCAGTTTGCAAAGCATCGTAGTTTATGAGCACTTTGTGTATCATCATGAGGCTCTTTCCCCATACATTTTGTTCAGTCTGAGTTTTGGATGCATTGCACCCACAGGCAGAACATCATGAGTGGATTTGAAGGGATATGAACAACTTATTTCTTGGATTTCCTTCCAAAAACATTATTGAGTACATTGTCTATGCATGTAGGATCTTGTACATGGGAAATGCAGAAGCTGGCACTGGAAGACCCTTGGTGGGCACATACTTTGGCTCTCCCAACTTTTCGTACAGCACATGGGAGATGCAGCCAACATCTCTGAAAGTTCTCTGTGGCCGTTTGATGTCTGGATGTCATTCATTGAAAAAGAGTGGGGAAAGAAGTGGCAAAACTCATTGGTACTGCTTGTATTGAGTTAGGTTCAGAATTATCCGTCATGAGATACCAAAAAGAACAAAAAAACTTTTTTTGAGGCTGTGTTGCATTCATATGCAACATTAACACTAAGACTGGATGGCACGTGTTTATTTACCTAAAAAGCCGTATAAGCCACATATGATGCTGCATGCTTTATATTGTTAGATTAATTAATCTTCACCAAAATTCTACAATGTATGAGGCACTATTGTCACTCTTTATTTTATTTTATTTTTGAGACAGAGTCTTCTGCTGTTGCCCTCGGTAGAGTACCATGGCATCATAGCTGACAGCAACCTCAAACTCCTGGGGTTAACCTCAGCCTCCCAAGTAGCTGGGACTACAGGTGCCCGCCACAATGCTCGGCTATTCTCACTCTTTATTAATGAGGGCCTTAAATGGCTGAATTATTTGCCCAAGGTCATTTGGCTAGGCACTGAACTAAGACTTTATTCCATTTCTGTCTCATTCCACAGCCCTGGTGTAACTGCCATCGGAGAGAAGTTTTAAGCACTGCTCCTTAACTACATGGACTCTTTATACATACTTACTGATATTCCACTAATAAAGAAAAATGGTGTGGATGTATACATGTGTGTTCTATATAGTTTTATATACGCTATTAGATATAAATTATTTGATATATAAAAATCATACATAGATTTTGTAATTATAAAATTTTTCACAATATTTTGCATCCAGTAAGGGTGGGGTTAAAAAACACAGAAAGCTCAGAGAAGTAATGTAGAGCTACCCCCCAAAAGAGCACAATTTCCAAAAGAATGATGACCAGCTTTATCCTTTCGTGTCTATTTCAAATGCTAACTTAAAAAAACATTACACCTTTGCCTTTTAAAGTTACATGAGAATATGAGACTCTAAATTGCCACTGTCCAACATGATAACCACTAGCCAAATGTGGCTATTTAAACGTAAATTAAGATTGAATAAAATTTTTAAAAATCAGTTCTCAGTCTCACAAGCACTGATCTATAGGAAGAGAAGGGCTCGGTGCACTTTTATCAGGGATACCTCACCCCACTCTTCATCCCCGGTCTGTCTCTGTCCTTCTCACTTCCTCTTACAACTGTGCACTTTGAAGGAGGTTAAACCGTTGGTCATTGTCACACTGTCTTACACAGGATCCAGGGGACAAGTTGTCTATGTATGTGAAAATGAGGGCTGTAAAAACGGAAACTACACTTAGAACTTGGGGGTGACGAGTGGGGTTCAGTGATGGCACTTTTCAGGAGACAGTTTAAGACATGAAATTTGCCTTGTGACTTGAGTGCTTTCAGAGTATGTTGGAAGAGGAACAGTTTTAAAATAGATGACTTTTTCAAAAGTCTAACATCTGGATTTGAAGAGAGGGTGTGTGGTGAGAAGGAAACAAAGAGGTGAAGAGCAATGAGCAGTTACATCTATAGAATCTCCTTTAAAAAGTGAGGACAGGAGTGGTGCCTGTGAAGGGTTCAAACCCAGCCCTGGCCAAAAACTGCAAAAAAATAAAATAAAATAAAAGTGAGGTTAATAGGATGCCTTCCTTTCCTCCTAAACCCACCCTCAGTTTCCTCTCATTATATATGTAAAGTATTATCCATAATTATTTGATACTTATTATGAAAAAAGGGCTTGTGTTATGATGCTAAACAATTTGCATAAGAGACTTATAAATGAGCTTGCAGTTTTTAAATGGGAGGCTGAGCAAGATGGTAATTTAGATTGTGAAACCATTAAAAAGAACTGGACTCACAGTATGCTGTGCCCAATTTTAGCCCTTGAAAATGATTTTAATGATAAGGACAAGTATCATTGGCATCATTATTTTTTAGTAGCAATAATGATTTTCATAATCACAACAGCATTCCCCAACTCTAATGCCGGATTAGGGAAGTGGTTTGCCAAGTGTATTTAATCCATACTTAAAAAATCTTTACCTAAGGAAGGTTGATTGGAGTTATATTCCAATAACACTGTATATTCCAATAACTTCTTAAACATCGTACTGTGTATCTATGAAAGAACACATTTCTTAACCAAAGTGACTGTTTTCAAAAAGAAAATAGGAAAATTGGTTTTTTTTTATTGTATATTTGGAAGCACTGGTTAGAAAGGGTGGGGATGCTTTCTTTTTTCACATATGTTATTTAAAGATGTTTATGGCAAAATTACAACATTCTGGCAGACAACTCTTTGTTATTAAAATTGTTATCATGCTAAAAACTTTTTTTACTATATATAACGTGTGTAGGGACTATAACTGCATACTTTTTTTTTACTCTCCAGGTAAAAGATTGTGAATTTTATATGGAAAACTATGTTGAATAGTATGGATTATTTGATTTTATTGACTTGACCATATCGTATTCAAATTTTATGATAATTAGAAAGCAAATCTGGTAAACAGAATAAAATATTTAATCTTTAATGTAATTTGGTTTATGTACTGAGAGGCTATTAATCGTTATTTGTCAACATTCTAACCTTATTGACCTCTATATTACATTCCCATTTACCACATATATATTATATGGAAAACTTCAAGTGAACAGCATGTGAATAAATTCTAGTACATTTTTCTAGTCACATCTTGAGGAAAATCTTTTTATGATTTGATACATGCATAAGGAATGATTGATCCAGCCCTCTCTCCCTCTCTTTTTTACTTAAAATCTATAATTTGGGGGGAGGGGTGTCTGATAATCAGTAATACGTTGGAAGTATATAAGATGACCCTCATTTATCATTAAGTACTTCTCTCTTTCACTTCTTTAGCTTGGTCATGAATATTTATCTCATTGAATTTTTGATAATTGACCTTCAAAACACTACCCAGAGGTAGGCAACAGGTGACAGAGCTAGCTTTTGCACAGACTGCCCATTCGTTTAGTACCTGCAGTTCCCTGGAACGGTGCAGCACCTGTAGGAGGTTAAGGAGCATAGAGACTTTCAGCCACATGTAATTTACAGACAGACACTGCACAGACATTTCATCGAGAAACACACGAGCAACATGCACGCTGCAGGCACACTATAGGCGGCAGGTACTGCTGCAGCTCTGCCACTGGGAATTATTACGGATCATACATATATACACTTAGCAGATACTATTCTCAAGTGCTACTTAAGAAGAGATAGAAAATCGCCTTTTAACAGCTGTTAGACGCACCTATTTTAGCTGGTTTTGCAACCAGATATTTCTACTACCTTCAAAATAGGTCATTAGAAACATCTTCAACTTTATCAGTTAAGTCAAAGTGACTTGAAAAACAATTTTTTAAAAAGCTTGATTCACTTCTATCCAAAAGTTTTGAATTCACAATTCAGGCATCTTGTCTTCACATAAAACATTTTTATGGCTAAAAATATATTGTGGTCTAAATCATCTGCGATAAATAGTTTAAATAGATTTTAACTCGATGATCTGTTAAAAAGTAAAGATGTTTTGATGAACTCTCAATTCAAATCAAGCTGTCAGTTTTTCTAAAAATCTTATAAATTATTTGCCTTCAAAATCATATTCATTGCATTATACAAACCACCAAGCATTCACATACATGCATTAACACTGCCATCACTGCAGAGGGCCTGCAGACAAAGAGTTCTTCCATTCCCAGTTTCATTTTTAAAATATTTTCTTGCTATATTTGCAAGCACTCGACACTAATACAAAAGTAATCAAATTAGCATTAGCGGTTCATGTTGCAAACTTCAACTTGTACTGCTACAACATCAAAGTAAAAATATTTGCACATCAGAAGTAAAAGAGGTGGGATTTAAATTAATTTAGCATCTTAAATAAAACTAACTAGGCCTTGATGGTAACTTAAATGATAAATAGTTCATAAATATAGAAATTGAATATATTTGTATTTCTTTTCAAAAAAATCCCAAGGCCTGTGGACTAAATATTAATGAAATATGAATATTAGAAAAAGAATGGAATATGACAGTGCATATGGAAAATGTTAGGTTTCTCACAAACTGAGAATTCTGTTTAAATTTCGTTCACACTGTAGTGTATACAACTGTTTATAACTCAGAGTATGTACGTGACATTCTCTCTACCTACCTATCTATCCATCTATCTAACATATTATAATATTCTGAGTCTAATTATTCTGAATAATTTGTTATATAGGGAAATGTAGGGAAGTTGATACACTGTAGGCATAAACATGCCAAAATAATATGATTTCCCTAAAACACATCCCTCACTGGTTAACACATGCTACGATCATGCAGTTTCCATCTGTCTACCCCAATATCCCCTGTTTTAAAATTCCTTTCTCATGTGGGAATCCATATGGTCAAATTGAGTGAAACACACAATTTTTATTAATGGTTATTTTTATGAAACTTAAGTCTGTATGCTTTCTAGGGATAGAATGTTTTCATAAATGCAGATCTGTCCTTTAAAATAATTTACATTCCTGGATAGCTCAGTTTCATTCTGACAGGGACCTGGTGAATGACCAGCATTTGCAGACTAGCCTACTCCTCAAAAATCAAGATATCTCCTAATGGACTTAGGGAGTTTCTTGCTCCCTAACACATACTCTTAAATTGTCCTAATAAGGGAACTATTTCCTAGATATTATTAGCAACTAATTATGCATTTGTTTTATTTTATTGTTTCATATTCCAATGAATATTTAAAATAAAACATGTTCAAATAGTACCTCAATGCATCAAGATATTTCTATATAACAAAACAAATAAATATATTGAGATTTATGTTAATTTTAACTCTAAGGGTATCTAGAACATAAAGAAAATGCTATTGTGACTTAAATTTAACGTAATTTGAAAATTATTAGAGATGAAATTTCCCAGAAATGCTCTCAATGGTATCCACTACATTTTATAGCTATCAAATGAGGTTCATGGAGTTAATTTCATATATGCCTTTGGAAACTTTGGGGGCACTACCTGGGTGCTCTTGCAACAAAGACACACCGGGAAAAGGTAAATAAGAAAAAAACGATTTTCAATTAGATACTAACCTTTTTACTGAAGTGATCTATAAGTTAATTACAGGATAGTCAAAGAATATGAAAAGATAAAACTTTGAGTACTGCATTCATTTATGGGGAAAAAAGGTTCTTACACTTGGACTAAATGTTCCAATACTTTAGTTGTTTTTTCATTTGTCTTTCCTTCTAAGTGGGTAAAGAGAAGGATTTGGGGGTATTGTAGATGATTAATATTGATCAGCTTTCTCCACTATAAAATCATCAATGAATGAAATAGAAAGAGAACAATTTTCTTTGATTTACAACCTATGAAAAATTGTAATTTCCATGTAGGTGTGAAATATCACAAGGTACCCTACAGAGAATATTGCTCCTAAAGATAAGGAGAGAGTATTTTCAAGTGAATTCTGATTATAATAGAATAAGTAAATTTTAGACATGAAATGTGGAATTACTAAGATCACCTTTGTCATTATTCAACCATTTCTTCATATTGATAGTACAGGATGTTTTGATTTGTGGGGGAGGCAAGAAGAAGAGATCGTATCTATATTTCTCAAAGGTTTTGCTTTGCGTATTTGCTACAATATCTACAATAACAGTGAATCATGATGATCTATAGTGGAACTGTTTTTTACTTGTTTGAGTGCTTAAAGAAAGTCTTTACACCTATAAACCATCTTCATGGGAAATAAGAATAATTCCATTTTCAGGAGAATGAAGACTAAATTTTTGAAAAGACTAAAAAATGACCTCTTGTGAACAAAGGACAGAGAGCTGAATATTAATGCAATCAGGAGCTACCATTTAGCAAGTGAGAAGAAATAAACTTCAGTCCAAAAGAGACTGTAACTTAGATGTCTAAAACTCAAAAACAGAATGTAAATTTTGACTTTTAAAAAATAACTTAGTATGTGAATTAATTTTCCTCCTATAGTTTTCAAAAGAATTATAAATACCCATTGTAAGTCTCTTTAAATATTCCATGTAGAAATCATACTGCATTTCAAGGTGATTCTAAGATAAGACATGGCTTTGATTTATAAAGGCCACAGTTGGATCAAAATCATTGCTGTTTGTCGTAGGGTCAAATAGTGGTAGCGTATCTATTTTGCTGTTGTTATTGTTTTTCTTTAAGACTAAATACAGCATAATACAAAATGAATTAAAATGGGTGGCGCCTGTGGCTCAAAGGAGTAGGGCGCTGTCCCCACCACATGCCAGAGGTGGTGGGTTCAAAACCCAGCCCCGGCAAAAAAAAAAAAAAACTGCAAAGAAAAAAAAAATTGTTAAAACAACAGTGGAATAACCCTTCTTTTTACAGGTAAGGATGGAGCTCGCAAGGACGATGGCTTATTCAAGGTCCTCCCTCTGGCAGCAAAGGAAGGATTAAATCAATTTACCAATTCCAAGAATTGGGAACTGTGGTTAGTTCAAGGTGAAGATGAGTAAATTGAGGTAAATCAAGTAAGAACTGAAAAACATCTCACCCATGATAAATACTATGAGACAGGCTTCATAGGCCTTTTTAATCTCTCCCTCTCACACACAGTTCAGAAAGTTAGAGACATTGCTAATTTTTCAGGTGTACTTAATGTTAGAAAGGCCAGGTAAATTTTCCAAGGTCACCAAATTAGTAAACTGTTCACAGCCTCCATTAAAACCCAACGTGCTCTTTCCCCTAAACCATGTTCTTTCCATTTTACCAAATACCAAGAAAGGGCAGGCTTGGCGCTTGTGGCACAGTGGTTATGGCGCCAGCCACATACACCCAGGGTGGCAGGATTGAATCCAGCCTGGGCCAGCTAAACAATAATGACAACTGCAAAAAAATAAATAAATAAATAAAATTGCCGGGTATTGTGGTGGGCGCCTGTAATTCCAGCTACTTGGGAGGTTGAGGCAAGAGAATTGCTTACACCCGAGAGATTGAGGTTCCCGTGAGCTGTGACACCATGGCACTCTACCAAGGGTGATATACTGAGACTCTGTTTCAAAAAAAAAAGAAAGAAAGAAAGAAAGAAAGGGCAGATTCAAGGCTAAATCTGCGATCCTTAATCCATTGCTCCTTCCATAGGTTCTCACAATAATGGTGTTCAACACACTCTCTGCTAATCAATAGTCCCAAATATTTGGAATATAAATCCCCTTTAGCTTCTAATTCTGTAAGCAATGAAGGTGTTTAGTTGTTTTTTTATTTCTTCAAATCAATAAATCTCAGTACTGTGCATACTAGTGTCAGAGCAAGAGCCTCAGTGTAGGGGGGTCTCAGTTTACTACAGAGAAACATAGGTTGGTTTTGCTAAATCCATACACAGATTCTTCTGCTCAGTGATGTGGGGCACTATGACAGTACTGACTATCAACAGACAAATAGAAATATATTGTTACAAAGCTATTATTAGTATTTATAACAGCTCTAGTGCTCTTGATAAATGAAGCCACATTAATTAGTTTCAGGATCTCATGCTCACTTTGGCACATCCAGCAGCACTTCTGAACATGCAATTAAAATATTTCAAAATGTCACTTATGTTTCTATTCTACAAGAAATGCATACTGATTATGGTCATTTGATTCGTACTAAGCCACAAAAATATGTTAATGTTTTAGAGGTTAACAAAATCTTTTGGAAAGAAGTTTTATAAAAAATAAAGCTAGTAATGATCACACCTATGAATAACACCATTTTCCTGAGTTTGAAATATTTCCTGTTATACAGATTATTTTTGTAAGTTTCAAGTATGGTCTGTTTCTTTTCTTTTTATTTGGGGAAATGTGAGTTCAGTTGTTACAGATGTGTATCCACCTGCAAAAATATGTGTATGATAAGTTGAATGATACTCTTTTCAAATCACTTTGTCAATGGAATTCTAACTTTAAGTCTTGAGTAGAAATAGCACATCGAAGTTCACTTATGAAAGTGGCCCCTGCAGCTACATCCTTGATCTTAGCAAAAGGCAAGGAATTTCTGTATAAAAGTAGCAACGTGCAGTCCATTACTTCCCTGTAAACGATGAATTAATTTTGCAGAAGAAATAAGTCATGTGACTGTCAGATATGAAATGCAGTTAATGTTTAATGCTTCAAACAAAGGAACTATTTTTCTTCGCAATTTTTAAATACTTTTAGAAATAAGTAATACTGAAAATTTCTGAATTATTCCTCAGCTTTTTGGGACTCTCTCTAGGTACTATCAGAAATAGATTCAGATTGGGCAGCTCCTGTGGCTCAGTGAGTAGGGCGTTGGCCCCATATACTGAGAGTGGTGGGTTCAAAGCCGGCCCCTGCCAAACCGCAACAAAAAATAGCTGGACATTGTGGTGGGCGCCTGTAGTCCCAGCTACTCAGGAGGCTGAGGCAAGAGAATCACTTAAACCCAGGAGCTGGAGGTTGCTGTGAGCTGTGACACCACAGCACTCTACCAAGGGCAACAAAGTAAGACTCTTTCTCTAAACAAAGAAAAGAAAAGAAATAGATTCAGGCATTTTTCCTATTCTGGAGATGTGAGTAGAAGAGGTTAAGACAAGGAAAAGAATAGAACAGTGAAATGTGGATGAGACCAGGGAAGTAATTCTGGCCAGAAATTCTGTCCTCCTCCATGGCATTTTAAACATGATGAAGCAGGTCTTATGTATTATGCAGTGTTAGAGTTGTTTTTTTTAATTACTTCAGAAAGCAAGAAATGTGAACAGGGGTTCTGAATTATGAGCCTAAAGAGAGATGATAACTTTGTTTCAAAGATCAAGCCAAACCTTGGTGTTGTGCTTGGATGGAGCCATCCTTCTATGTCCTACAGGAAAAGGAGGTGAAGGCTTTCTTGAGAAGAAAAACTATTGTAAGTGAACTGGCCAGGGAAAGTGGGATGAGGGTGAGAAGTCAGCAGAAATGGCCAGAGAAGATGCAGGTGAGAGAGCTGGCCAAATGCTCCTTGATCAGAGAGTCACATGGAAAAGACAAAAGAAATGGAGAATGACGTTACATTCAAACTCCCCTTTTTTCCTCTCCACACAACTAGACTCTTTGAACCACTACTCCCGCAATCCTTTCCTTCTTCATTTATAAATTAATTATGTAACTGACCAAAATTGTATATATTTTCATGTATGGCATGGATGGCGTTACGTTTTGAAATATATGCACAGAATAACGGGCCTACTAAACTATTTAACATATACATTATCTTACTCATTTACCTTTTTTTGCATTGAGAATATTTAAAATCTACTTTCTTAGTGACTTTCAAGAAAACAGTACATTATTATCATCTACGGTCAGATTGATTGTACATTGTAACTCTTGAACCTAATGTTTCTTCTACCTACCTGCAATTCTTTTAATACAGTTCATTACCAACAGAATAGAACAGAGCCTGATAAACACCATTGAATGGTGTTCTAAAGTGTAAAATATATGAATCCTGGCTATCTCTACACCTGGCAAAAAATGAATGAGGGTAACATTTAAAAAAAGAAAAATTCAATGACATATAACACAAAGCATTTTCCTATCAGATCGACACCAGCAGAAAAAGATTTCATATGAAAAAGCAAGGTTAAAAAGGGTGAAAAATGAATCTTTTATTATTCTTGGATGTGGTATTATAATACATAAACTGATGCATTCTATTAATTTAAAAGGGGATTGTTGAAGAGCTTGTATTTTATTCAGGGATCTAATATGGGCTTTTTATTGTCTAAAATTGATTTTATTTCTAATAAAATATTTGCTGTAACCTTGGACTGCAAGGCACCAGATAGTTCAATGTGAGACAGTAATTTTATGACAAATTATGATTTTTTTTCCATGCAGCTCAAAGCTTCCTATGTTATCCATCAAATTCATTTCCTTTATAACTAAATCTGTCATGAATCTAGGAATCCAAATATAAAATATGTTTCCCCAACATAATCCACTGTCAATAAACTTAATAAAGCCTTCAAAAGATGCAACCCTTTCTAGTGGTTTTAAAATGCCTCACAAATAAATGATGGATCTTTGTTTTTAATGATAGTATTTACAAATTAAGAAAAAAATTATTTGTAGGGATAAAGAGGTTAATTTTTCCAACTATTGTAACTCTATTTTTCCTTTAATTTTTCATGATCAAAACCAAATATACTAACAGACATAATGTTAGAAAGTTTATATGTAGTTCATGAGAAATTATCCAAAATTGATTATAGTTTTAAGAATTTAAGAATTGTCAAAATATCAGACAATTTTTATAAATACAAGAATAAACAGTTTCACATGTGGATGTTAAATGGTCTTTATTTTTTCTGACTCAATAATGAATGAATTATATATAAAAGTGTGAATATTATACCCCATTTTTGTTTCCTCACAAGTAATGTGTTTTCTTCTCTTCATAATCCATTGCAGAAAATTCAATAAGAATGAGGAAGTTAGTAAAAGTTCTTAATGTTCAAGTGTGACGGCATTTTCCATCTATCAATATTCATCGATCAGACTAAATTATGTTAGGCCAATCTAGGAAGGAAATCTCAGGCTTTTCCCTTATAGCTAAATATATTCTTCATAAAAATAACCTCTCTGCATTAGTTGTAACATCTTAGTTTCAATAATGACCTAGTAATTCAGATCATCATTACTTTAAATTCTTAATTTGATACTCAGAAAAATGTGTTTCATTACCAAAAAGTTCTATTGTATATAGTCATGTTGAATGCTTTTATGCCTAGTTATTTTATGAGAGACTTGTAAGATATAAAGTGAACAGTGACATCCGATTATATCTTAGGGCAAGAAGCAGTTTCAGTTAATGCATATATGAGAAAATAAAGAAATCAGATGGATCCTTATTCTCCAAAACTATTAACATTGTTGGTCTAGTAGCCTAACAAAGGGGGAGGAGACAGGGTACAGATGTTGACACTGTTCAAATCACAGTGGCAGCAATTCTCTTTTATAGAAACGTCCTAGCATATTCTC
Organism: Arctocebus calabarensis; assembly: GCA_963573935.1. NCBI lineage: Eukaryota > Metazoa > Chordata > Mammalia > Primates > Lorisidae > Arctocebus > Arctocebus calabarensis. The sequence continues at coordinate 11,508 of CAUYON010116627.1, forward strand.
AGGATGGGGAATGTGATATTGTATAAGTGGATAGGAAAATAAACAGCATTATGCTGAGGGCAGTGAGTAAACTCTTGCTAGAAAATAACACATTAGGTGATCTGTGTAGAATGTGCGTAGACTACTGAAAAATCTGGCCCAAGTATTGAAGGATATAATTCATTTTATGGATGCTTGTAGCCAGATGGGAAAGATATAAATAGTAATGATGGAATCCTTGACTTTAGGATTTTTCCAAGTTAAGTGGAAATCAAAGCACATTTAAGTGAAATAACAGCACTATTAGGCATTCAGAATAAAATATAGACGGGTATTTCAGATCACATGATACCACCTGCCATATTATGCATGGTCATAGAGTGATGTTTAAGAGTGACAAAAATTCCTTGTGTGACATGGAAGAGAATACATTTTCTGTGATTAGGTTAAATCACAAAAGTCAAACCACTTTTGATTTAGGATTGAGGTGGTCCATCCATATTGAAATTCATACTATTGATCATCTCATTGTCTATTCTCACATTTGACATTTTTTATTTGGCAGAAAGTTTAAACAAATGTTCAAAGATTCAGCTTCGATTTCAGTTAGTAGCAAATACTTTTCAAAGGCTCATTCATTCAGCGACCTCATGACTCAGTCTTTCCTGATCCACAAATATATTGTAATTAACTTGAGTCCCACATATTAGCCACGGTTTTCCTTAAAAATAAAATTGTTTTCATTAATATCTAGAGATAATAATTTATGTTGTCCCACTCAAGACTGACTTTTCATTACTATCCCTTTGTAAAAATTTTAATGAAAACTGTGTCTTTATTATTTACCAAAGAGGGGAAATACCTTGAATTTTTGACAGTTATTCACATGTCATTGTTTAATTAGTTGTGAATGTATTTTATTGTGGACATTGCTGAAACCAAAGAAGTATATGGTATTAGAAAAAAAGAAATAACACTTATTGAATGCCAGACATTCTAGAAAATGCAATATTTGTTTAAAGCCTCACAACTTGGACAGCATATTTATTCCAATTGTTCCCACAAATGACGAAATCAACTCTCAGAAAGCTTAAATAATTTGCCTGAGACCAGCTTAAATAATTTGCCTGAGACCGCATACCTAAATAAGATTTAAACATAGGTATATTTAAACCAAATCTAAATTTTCTCCCTAAATCACAGCATTTCTCAATATAAAAATATTCTCATAAATAACATACACACTTTCTTCTGACAGCAGGGATGTATGGGCTATTAAACAGAAAACTAAGATTCTCCTGTTGAAGGTTGAAACAATTCCTAAAGTGGAATGTCAGTGTGGAAAAAGTGTTTAGAAAATAATTAGTGACACGTATAATCATTATTTTGTAAATGAGGAAATTAAGGCTCAGAAAGGGAAAGTCTGTTGTTTAAGGTCACACAACATCCTACAGGGAGAGTCAGGAGTGAGAACCAGTTCTCTGGGATACCAATCAGTGCTGATTAGTTTATAAGACTTCTTTTTTGGTGATCCTAGTCAGGACCCTATGAACTCAGATTTTTAATAGAATTTCCCTCTAGTAATTGGGCCATACACAAGATATTTAGTTCACTGCAGCATTTTAATAACTTTCTGAGTGATATGCATGAAATATTGTCAAACATCAAAGACAAGTATGGGAGACTAATGGAGAGCCTATGGCCAGCTGGGAGGTTTAAGATTTGTGTGAAGAGAGAGCACATGTCTCTCTACAGCAGTGAAGACGTGATCCTCTCCACCATGTTATTCAAGTACCAAATAACTTTCATTTCAGCTTGGCTAACATGGGAACAGAGGATTATTTAGAGTTCTATAGACGTTAAATAAATAAACCAAACTTGATCCAATGATCTGCCAGACCCTAAAGGGAGGGGGGAGGGGAAGAAACTGGACATTTTGGCTGTGTGACAAAGAGCCACACATCTACATCAAAGCTCCATGACTCTCCATATAGAAAGGAAAGGACGGAGTGAGTGATGTGAGTCCTCAGGTGACATTCTCAGGGAGACAATTTCAGAGAACAAGGTAGTGCTGGAAAATGCACACGTGGTCCATTTTTTTTTAATGTACTAACACCCTACTCCAAATTTAGCTGAAATACAAGTCATATTTCTTCCTGGTAGGAGGGAACAGGGGGGAAGGAGAAGGAAGAAGAAAAATCCTATTTTGCCTCCTGAAGAAAGTCTTCCATTGATCAGTGATGTGGGTCTTGTCCTGATTTCAGAAAATCTAATGGTGCACTCCAGTGGGCCCAACTCCCTGGAAGAAAGGTCACAGGAAGGAAAAAGACAGCGAGAAGAACTTCTAGGTATGATTTTAATTAAAATGATAATTATTAATATACGGAGAAGGAAGATTTTGGAGATATATAAAATTGGCCTGGAGAAAAGACCTAGGGCTACCTACAAGGAAGCTAGTTCTAACTCCTGCAAAGAAGAAACTTACCTAAATATTACTAAGATGTTTCTCATATCTGTTTCATACAGGAGGGTTTTAAAGAAAGATACTGTAAATGCATGCTTTTCTATCAATATGTATGTTTAATACGGATTGAAGTTATTAAAATGAAAATTCATCCATTTATTTAAAAAGTACATTTTTAATGGGAATAGCTATTTACAAACAGACAGCACAGAATTAGATAACTTGCTATTACTTATGAAACTCAGCTTCCTAAATGTTTAATAGTTACACTGTTTCCAGATTAGCTGCTGATTATTTTTAACGATAGAAAACAATTCTCACTTTGTTGACCTGAAAAAATCAAACAGTATGATATATAATAATTTAATTTTGTTTAACAATGACTTTTTTTCTAAATGCTGGCAAGAATGAATTGAACATAAGTAGCAGGGCTTTGTTGATGACAACCAAATGTGTCTTCCACAAGAATGCATTTCCTGGCTTTTCTTTAAGCATAAAAGCAAATCTAAAACCTTTCAGAGTTACTACAAATCAATCTCTGATTTGAGAGATTCATTTTGGGAGACTTTTAATATAAAAGCCCACGCATATTTGACTTACCCATTTGTTAACCAGGGAAATCCTAATTCTGAAGTGCGGGGTGTTTATGAATAATGGCATTATGCAGGCTCAAATTCTTTCAAAGTAAGATAAATGCTCACCTGAGGAGGGAGGGGAATGCCAAGGCTGAAAGGGATTGAAGGACAAATGGGAACGCTGTTGGAAATTGTGGTTATTGACCAAAAGCTGCCCAGGGAACTTTGACATTCCTGTCTGGCTTTAAATACTCCAAAGCATTTGGGGGTGGGGCATTGATAATTTAAAATAATTGCACTTACAGAACCAAGGGCATTTTTCACTCTACTTGTAACATACCAAGTGCTCCAATGCTAAGCTTCTGTCAGAGTATGGAATATTGCCAGGTGTTAAAAACAAAAGATTAAACAAGTGAATAAATAAACTAAAAAAAAAATGTAACCTAAGTAAAATGGGGAAAGCTAACATCATCGTGCTTTGTGAAACAGAAGTCCTTTTAACACATAGTCAAATGGGCACAGGCAGTATTACAACATCTGTGGGGTGTCCATCCTGTGAGCACTTAGAAGTCTTCCAAGGATAAGGAAAATAAGAAATCAGGGGTTCCTTGTACAGCTAAAAGTATTATTATACATATAACAATGATTTTGAATATCTCAAGGAAGGGCCCATGTTATATTAGTAATGAAGAAAAACAAAGGAATTTGATGATTTTGGATATACAATATCATTCATTATTACTAATTTTTAGAATTTTCCAGAGTGATATGTCCTCTCCAGGCATCATTTTAATAGCTTTGTATAAATTTATCTGTTGTTGATTTTAGACAAGTAATGTTCAATGACACTTAAAACTTTCTGGGTTCCTGGTAAGAGACACAAGGGGCATACACACACACACACACACACAGACAAGGCAAGATGAATTTGTAAAGTACTGTTGTAGTTTTCTTCTCCCCTGAGGATTGTGTTTCTGAAATCTCTGCTTGCATTCAGGCTGGCTGGCTGCTCCAGAGAAAGACAGTCATATGCCACAGAAGTCAGTGCACCTGCCTCTTCTTTCTTATGTTTTTTTCTAGAGAGATATTACCCTATGTGGGTAACTCAGTCTACAGAGAATGAGAAAGCCTATGAAAGAAATATGAGCCAACTGTATAAATGGCTTTTTTCTTTTGTGGTGGTGATTAATTTCTCCCAGCTTCCCTTTTATTTCCCACCACCAACCTCTCCATCCTTTAAAATAGCCCCCTAAAACATCATTGAAGGAGTGAAACATCACCATTTTTGAATGTTTACTTATACTAAATATGGCCTGACGATAGGGAATACTAAGAGGAGATATCCTTTCCAAAGGAGGTTATAAAGTACTACCTTACATGTTTAATTTGTCTTGGCATGCCTGGATATTTTGGTTAATTATCAGAAATTAGCTTGAGGGAAAGATTAATCTTTTCACTTAGCCAAAACACAACTGGTAGTTTCTAGTTAGTCAAGTCCCATGACAGCTTCCACTATTTCTTATCATTATTAAGAAAAATGGGAGGTTTGTGTGGTGAAAGAAAGTCTCTATTATCCAATTTAGTTCATTAAGGATCTGGCTTTTGGTTATGAAATGAAGCCTGAATGGAAAAAGAGAAGCTTTCATGTTTAGAGTATTGTCTTTGTGGACAATTTCTGCCTCATTTCTCCCCCAGGTCATGTGACGAATTATATCCAGTAATCAAAAAGAGAAACACATATTTTTTAAAGGAAAAAAAATAAAAGAAATTGAAACAATTAGATTTTATCTATTGACATCTACACTTAACTATTGCAACAGAAAAAAAAAGAAAGAAAGAAAGAAAAATTTCAAGGAGTATTTCTTTCTTCAGGGCAATTCTAGAGAAGATTTGGGCTGGGAGACGCAGGAAACTGCCACTGCACAAGTGCAGACCTCCCGCCCCCACACACGCATTCTTTCTTGCCATTGCTATTTCACCAGTGATTAAAAAAATTTGGCTTTCCTAAAAGATAGAAAGTAAGTTTGCATAAATCCAAGACAGCCACCCTCCAGCAAATTTCAGCTTACATTTTTTTGAAAGAAATAAAGTAACTTAATCTTACATTTTTTGAAAGAAATAAACTTAATCTTAATCTATTACAACAGAAACTAAAAAATTTGCAAGCCTCAAGTAGACACTGAAAGCAATAGATTCTGAACTAAGCTTTAAGAAAGAAAGAAAGAAAGGAGGGAGGGAGGGAGGGAGGGAGGGAGGGAGGGAAGGAAGGAAGGAAGGAAGGAAGGAAGGAAGGAAGGAAGGGGAAGGGAAGGGAAGGAAGGAAAGAAAGGAAGGGAAGGAAAGAAAGAAAGACCTTAGGGGGACCCCTTCTTGGCCAAGGAGATCCCTAAAACTGAGTTCCTGGCCATGAGAAAAGAGATCAGACCTGCCTCGTCACGCCCCTCCCCTGTTGGAAATGTCCCCTGTGAGTCACTAACAGGCCTCAGGCTCTGCAAGACACACCTGCAGTTCCTCAAACCACACAGCAAATCACTCGGTCTGTGGGGACTTTGTCTCCAGTTAACAGACCCTTTATCTTAAGCATCCCTTTTCACTGAAGCTTGGTCATTTAAACACACCTTAACTCTTTCAGCCAATTGTCAGCTAAAGAATCTTTAAACCCATCTAGAACCTGTAAGCTCTGGCTTCCAGATGTCCCGCCTTTTGGGGCCAAACCAATGTATATATTCCATGTATTGATTTATGACCTCACCTGCAATCCCTGTCTTCCTCAAATGTATAAAACCAAACTGTAGCCCCACTACCACTCATCCATGTGCTCATGGCTTCTTGGCTGTGGCTCCTGTCATGGTTCTCCAATTTGGCTCAGACTAAACCTCTTTAAATTACTTCAGAATGTGGCTTCTCTTCTGTCAACATAGGAAAGGTGGCATCTTGATAGATTCTTTCAGTTGACTTTTATATTTTAATATTTCCCAAATTATTTCATAGGGTACATTTTTACATTCATAATAGTCACCTCCAGAAATGGCCTCCTTCTAAAATCTTACCATCTGGTTCCACCACTAAAATGACAATTTAAGTAGCTCACAGGATTTAACATTAAAATGATATTTCTTTAAAAGTGCATTGCAATTAGACTGCAATGAGTTTAACCATTGAACAAATACCTGTTAATGCTTAGAATGTGCCAGATTTTACTCCAGGTGGACAAAAGAGAGGAGAAATGTGATATTTTCATGAGTTGTAAAATCTAATGGGGATTCAGGCAATAATGAGGAGGTAAATAAAACATTTACCATGTTTAATCATGACAAGTGCTACAGAATAAAGTGGGAAAGGTGATAGCAAACATTGAGGGGAATTAATTAAATTTTTTCCTGTTTTCCTCAAGTAGAACTGATGCCATTTCTCAAAGTAAGAAAAGCTTACTCTGAGAAATGACGTACATAGATAGATGTAGAGAGAGCACAGCTTCACGCACCCTTATACATGTACCAAGTATGTGCATAGTGAAAACAGAAGCAGCATACATGGCAAAAGCAATTGCAGAAAGTAATGCAAACCTCATCAGATACACACACATACCCCCCAAAAAGTGAAGAATGAATAATTAATAAGAAAAGCCTAAAATACAATCTTATTTTGTGAATCTACTTCAAATGAGTGAGAATATCATGATCTATGAACATATCTAATTAAGAACAAAGCCAATATCTAAGCCCTGCACATTGAGTTGTAGCTTCTTAATTAACCTTGGAATAGTTACTGCACCTTTTTAATTTCATGATAAAATATTTCCTTTAAAAAGTGTCATTTAAGGGAGGCGCCTGTGGCTCAAAGGAGTAGGGTGCCAGCCCCATATGCCAGAGATGGTGGGTTCAAACCCAGCCCTGGCCAAAAACTGAAAAAATAATAATAATAATAATAATAAGTGTCACTTAACAATTTGCCATAAAACATCTATGGAAGGATAAGGCTAGCTCTCTTCTCTCTCTGCCTCTCTCCCTATCTCTCCCTCTGTCTCTCTCTCCCTCCCTCCCTCTGTCCCTCTCCCTCTGCCTCTCCCTCTCTCTCTCCCTCTTCCCCTCTCTCTCCCTGTCTCTTTCCTTCTCCCCCTCTCCCCCTCTCTCCTTCTCTCTCTCTACATTTAATAAGTTTCCCCAGTACCCTGCTAAGATGCACCGTAGGTGTGATCCCAACAATTGCCCTCCCTCGACCTATACTCCCACATCCCCTCCCCTCCCTTTCCCCTTTCCATTTATTCCTATGCTAGAAGGTTTCTTTTGAAGTCCCTCCAGCTCTCTTCCGCTGCTGCTGTACGTGATTTCTCTTCCTATGGCGATGGAGGGGTGGGGTGTGAGTGTCCTCTGATGACCTGACTAGCCCTTAGCATTTGGCCAGCTGTGGGCCTGGCTCTGAGGGGCTGTGGCCTCACAGCACACCTGCCTCTCTTCTAGGTGCAGTTCTGGCCTAGTTCTTTCCTTGGAGGAAAATTCTACTTCCCTCATAGAGATTGGTGTAGTTAAATGTTTGTTTATCAGGAAGTTATTCTCTGGCAGATACAGGGAGTTGCTACTAGGATTCTTGAGGTACAGTTTTCAGGCCACCCCCTTCTTCAAACTGTGTCAGAGGAAATCATAGAGAAGGCCTGGGAGGATTTTGGTAGTGGCTGCTCTTTCTTTCCCCAGCTAGCACCCTGGGGATGCACCCTCAGAAATCTGTGCCCGCGTCTGTGGGAGCATGTGCAGGAATCCTGAAGGGAAATGCTGTCAAATGACTGGAAACGCCCTACCCCACACTGTACCCTCTGATGGCTCACACTTCCATCCTAGCCCATATTATATCTTTGGCCGTTCTCCTTGGCCTTGATGACACTTCATGATGTATTTTCTGCGTAAGTGAAAGCTCTGGTCATGTTTCTAAATGCAGGTTAACCACTTCCCCCTCCTGGTCTGGGGTAGCTATTTGTCCTGCAGCCTCAGTTCACTGAAGAGTTTAAGAAAAGTTGCTTTCATTGTTTTCCCTTATTGTGTGAGCAGTACACTCTCCTGCTCTATATATCTCTAAGTCAGACTTAATTTTTCTTAAAGTCCCCATTTCTTAATTATGACAGCATATAAGGTGCTCATCACAACATCTGGCACATAGGAGGAGCTGAATAATTATAAATTCCTTTCCCATTTACTTAATTTTGAGGCATTCTCCTCATTTAAAGCTATTATGTCTAGAAGTTATAGTACTTTAAATTATATTATCACCACAATAATATCCTGATAAATATCCTTCAGCAAGATATTAATCAGTAACTTGTGGCAAGGAGGAGGGGCTGGGGGTGGAGAGTTTCATGATTAAATAATTTAAGGAAAAAAATTGGTTAAGCAAATTAAATGTGATTCTTTAATGAACTAATGCTCAGAGGTATTATGCATCATGTATCTCATTGTAGAAATGTTCTGTACATGCACATTGCTTTATCAGAGGTCAGCTACTAATGCTTCCTAAAAATACCATTGTCCTATAAAGTATAATCAGTTACCTATATACATTGGTAAGATTAAAGAATTGAAATCTCTAAGGTAAAATTTTGTTAAATGACAACAAGGGAGTGTGTGAAAATCCTAGAAACTAAAGCTGTAATAAAATAAAACAATTAGGAAACACTAATGATTTTAAGAAGCATTTACCTCCTATAGGAATGGATACATAGAAGAGAAATCTTCATGTGATTTTTGTTTGTTTGTTTGTTTGTTTGTTTGTGGAGACAGAGTCTCACTCTATCGCACTCAGTGGAGTGCTGTGGAGTCACAGCTCACAGCAACCTCCAGCTCTTGGGCTCAAGCGATTCTCTTGCGTCAGCCTCCCAAGTAGCTGGGACTACAGGCGCCCACCACAGCGCCCAGCTAATTTTTGCTGCAGTTCAGCCGGGGCCGGGTTTGAACCCGCAGTCCTCTGTATATGGGTTCAGCGCCCTACTCGTTGAGCCACAGGCGCCGCCCGGTAATTTCTTTCTTAATCTCCTCTGTGCTCCAGCTGTTGTGCATCATTAGGTTATTTGATTCCCATGTTTTTATATGAGAGTGAAGATTCATGTTTTTACTGAGTTTAATGTGGATTCCATTATGGTGTAAAAAGATGCAAGGAAAATTTTTTTCTATTTATTTTTTAGAGACAGAGTTGCAGTTTGTTACCCTCAATAGAGTGCTATGGCATCACAGCTCACAGCAACCTCCAGCTCTTGGGCTTATATGATCTCTTGCCTCAGCCTCCCAAGTAGGCTGGGAGGTGCCTGCCAGAACGCCCAGCTACTATTTGTTGCAGTTTGGCCAGGGCCAGGTTTTAACCTGCTACCCTTCATATATGGGGCTGGCACCATACTCACTGACCCACAGGCACGGCCACGGTATAATTTCTATTCTTAATTTTCTTTTTATTTTATTTTATTTATTATTATTATTTTATTTTATTTTTTTACAGTTTTTGACCGGGGACTAATTTGAACCCCCTCCTCCAGTATATGGGGCTGGGGCCCTACTCCTTGAGCCACAGGCACTGCCCCTCTATTCTTAATTTTCTAAGATTTTACTTGTCACCTAAGATGTGATCAATTTTGGAGTATGTTCCATGGGCTGATGAGAACATTGTGTATTAAGTTTTGTTAGGATGAAATGTTCTGTAGATGTCTTTTAAACACAAATGTTGAATGGTTAAGGTTAAGTCTAAAATTTCTTTGCTTAGTTTCTTTCCTTTTTTTAAATTTTTGGAAGAGACAGAGTCTCATCTCATCACACTCGGTACAGTGGCATGGCATCACACTGCTCACAGCAATCTCTAACTCCCAAGCTTAGGGGAATCACTTGCCTCAGCCTCCTGAGTTTCTGAAACTACAAGTGCCCGCCACAAACACCTGGATATTTTTCTGTTGTTGTTGCAATTTGGCCAGGCCTGAGTTTGAACCTACCACCTCCAGTATGTGGGGCTGTTGTCCTACCCAATGAGTCAGTCACAGGCACCACCTTTGGCTTAGTTTCTCATTGGAGGATTTCCAACACTGCCAAGAGGGTATTAAAATCTCTAGATATTATGATACTGGAGGAAATCATGTTACTCATGTCTATTAGAGTTTCTCTTATAAATTGAGGTGCATTCTGTTTGGGAGCATAAATGTTTATAATTGAAATTTCATCATATTGAGTGTGACCCTACCCAAATTTGAAGTGACCATCCTGATATTTCCTTACTTTTCTTGGTTTAAAGTGCATTGTATCTGTGAATAAAATTGCAACACCTGCTTTTTTATGATTGCCATTTACCTGAATTATAGATGACCATCTCTTCATGCTGAGTCTATTTTTATCTTTTAAGGAAAGATGAGATTCTTTTATGCAGCAGACATGTGGCCTGAGTTTTGGTATCCAGTCAGCTAACTTCTGCCTCTTTAGAGGACAATTAAAGCCATTCACATGAATTGAGATGTTGATAAGCCTGGTAGTATTTTAGGTATCAATTTTTTTGAAAGTCCAGTGGATGTTTTTCATCCTTTCTCTACTGTAGAAGTTGGAATTTGATAAAAATTTCTTAGTGTGATTACTTTGGTTGCAGAGGATTTTGGTGGTCATTATAGAGAATAGGTCTGAGAATATCATGGAGATCTGGTTTAGTTATGGCAAATTTCTTCAACTTGTGAATGTCATTCAAGTATTTAATTTCCCCATTATAAATGAAGCTTAGTTTAGCTGGGTACAGGATCCGGGGTTGAAAGTTATTTGGTTTTAAGAGGTTAAAGGATGATGATCACCCTCTTCTAAATTGAAAAGTTTCAGCATAAAGATCTGCAGTCATTATAATATTCATCCCCTTTTATGCTTTTCTTATCTCTGGCTGCTTACAGAATTTTCTTGTTCGTATTAACTTTGATGTGTTTAATTATTATGTATCTTGGAGATGCTTTATTTGGAATGAGTTATGCTGGGATTCTGAAACTGTCTGCTGTGTGAATTTCTGAATCCCCTGTCATGTTTGGGAAGTTCTTGATTATATCTTCAAGTAAAGCATCTGGGCCTTTTGAAGCAAACCCAGTTGGCTTCACGAATTGCTATTAGGTGAATATTAATTTTTCTCTAATTGTCCCAGTATTCTTTGAGAGAATGATCCATTTTTCTCTCCACATCTTTATCTTTTTGAGCATTTGGGAGCGTTCAAAAGCTTTATCTTCAATGTCAAAAATCCTTTCTTCTGCCTGTTCCATGCTGTTACTGAGGTGTTGAAGTGTATTTTTTTTGAGGGGGGGGTTGTACTCTATTTTAAACATCATTGAGGGATGCAAGTTCATGCCTCAATGTGTCAAATCCTTGGTGATTTTGTCTTTGAATTCTTGAGACATATTTAGAAACTCCTTGAATTTCTAATTCCTACTTTACCTGCATTCTGTTAATAGTATTTGCCTTCCAAATTCTGAATTTGATTTCTGACATCTCAGACATTTTCTTATGAATGGGATTTTCTAGTGTGTCCACCTTGTTGTTCCTTAGGGGAGTTGATCTACTCTGATGATGCATGTTGCTGGTTTTTTTTTCCACTGATTCCACCCCATGATTATTTTTCACCATTTGGCTAGTTTAGTACATAAGGTGAAATTGGGTTGGGGACTCCTGGAGTATTAATTAACAAACTCTTTGCCCAACAGCTGGGACTAGTGACTGCAGCTTTTCCCCTACAGCTTTGCAAAGGATTGGTACTTTATTGTGGCCTGATACACTGGGGACCTGCTTGGTGTGGTGGGGTGATGTGGCTCTGTCTTGTTTTCATCTGGTCTCTGTCCAATCCTAGTGAATCAGCAATTTTTGCTTGAAGTCTAAGCTGTGGAGAAATACCAGCAACTAAGATAGCCCATCACCATGGGCAACACCTAGAAAAGGAAAATCAAACCTTCCCACAATGCAAGCACGGTCCAACCTTAGATGGTCCTCAGGTGACTGACCCAGGTCAAGAGTTTCTAATCACTTGTCACAGTCAGCAGACAGTCTCACGTTGTAGAGTTGAAAATGTCTCCAGCAACTAGATATCAGGCATCTGCTGACAGGATTATGACTTGCTACGGTGCTCCATGGAGTCAGAAGGACCCACACAGCAAATGATTTAGTCTGGGAAGGTTGATGCCTCCTGCCACACCTTCCACCTCTGTCACCCAGTCACTGGTAACTCCACAGGGTTGTGACCCAGTTCCTTATAATGAGAAGATTCTCCAGGGGTTGGCGACTGAGTGAGTCACAGGGAGATCTGTGTCTCCATGGCCAATCTGCTGCACTCAGCCACCAGGCTGCAGGGGAGCTGAAGCCTGATAACATCAGGTGCTAAATGAAAGTTGGGGAGTTTCAATCAGTTCCAGCCCTGCCCCAGATTGATGTTGCTGACAATTATATTCTAGCAGAATTGGTGTTTCTGTCAAAGCTATAGTCCCCTGTGGGCCTGATGCTGTTTGAGTTCACAGAAACTATGACTCAGCTCCACACTGAGCCATTGACACTGCACAAATTCTCACTGGACTGGTGTTTCATGCTCCACTGTATTCTGTGTTGGAGCAGGCACAGTTAGAGCTCACAAATGGCTCAGGGTTTCTACCCATCCCTGGGCTGGTGCTGCTGCAATGCCTGCCTTTGTTGCCACTATGCTCTCCTGGGAACCAGTTACATCTTGGTCTCACAAAAGCAGCAATTCTGACTCAGCCCCATCCTAGGAGTATGCCACCTCTGTACATGCTTGGATTCTATTTTCCATCCCCACAGTGCTCTGTCCCAGTAGGTACCACCTCAGGCATACTCTTTGCTCATGAGGCCTGCATTTCCATCCCAGTTCTGTTCTGTAAGTGGCTGCCACAGGAGTAGATGCCTGGCTCCCTCTGGTTCCTAAGAGAGAGACAAAATGTTTCTCCAAATTATCTCCAGGTGTGTGTGTCCTATTATTCCTGCTACTGATGCTGTTGCACTGTGCCACAGGAAAATGCTTCACCATGTTCCGTATGGCTACCTCACTTCACAGTCCCTGCTCCACACTCGTGTGACAAAACCAGCAGATATCTGGATCAGCCCAAGCCCCATCCATAGCTCTTGGGAAAATGCCAAAGAGCCTGGACTTCAAAGGGGTCAGGCTTCCAGACCTTGGAGTGCAAGTGGAGGGGAGTGCTGGGTGATCAGAATTGCATGTGGCATCTGTGTTCAGTTTTATGACTGGTGAGAGTATACCATGACACACTAGTGTGTACTCTCTGGGGAAGGAGTTCTGGAATTTAGAGGTTCTCTCTCATGGGATAAAATAGGAAGAGATCTGAACTCCACTTGCTTGTTTGTAGAAATTATACTGCGAGCCATTCTCATGTTTTAGGGGACTCCTATATGCTTGGTAATGGATTTTTTTTTTTACCTGTTGTTTGTTTCCTTGGGGTTGGAGTTTGCCTCAGGAGGGAGATGTGTGCTCTTCAACCTTCTCTCTTTGTTCAGCTCCAAACCACAAGCTTACCTGCTAAACTTATTTTCTTGAACTCCCCTTCAGGACGGGAATCTCTGTGGAAAGCTAGATCCAGTCAGCCATCTTGCATCCTTCCCCCCTTTTCTCTTATCATAATGATTGTAATGATCATTTCTATTGTAACATATATGTGTGCTTCATTCCTTATAATTGTGGAAAAGTATTCATTGTGTGAATATAGCACATTATATGTATAAAATCATCTGTAAATACCATTAGTTGTCCTGAAGACATTCCCTTCAAATCTACAATTTTTAAGAGATTTTATCAACCAGATGTATTGCCCCTAACAAAACTTTTTTCTCTGTCTGATGAGGTCACCATGTGGTTTTTCTTACTGATTCTATTAATGTAGTGATTTTTCTATGATTTATTTTATTTTTTATTAAGTCATTTATACATTGGTCATGAATACTTTTATGCCTTTGTGATTATTTCTACAAATTGGAGTGCTTAAATCCTACTAATTAACATATCTTTAGCCTCATTTACTAATTACAGTGTTAAGAGATTTGTGTTCAATACTTGATAATTTAGACTTATTCCATTGCAATGTGCTTCATTAGTGAGGTCAAATAGGTCATTACTCATATTAAAATAAACTAGCAATCCTGGTAATAAATACCATTTGAGAAACATGTATAAAATATTTTTTATTCTACCAGACATTTTCTGAATCTATACAGGATATATCTTATATATTTAACCCTGCATTTCCCCCTTTGCCCAACAAATACACAATAGTTGGGCAGCATCTATGGCTCACTGGGTAGGGAGCTGGCTCATATACCAAGGATGGTGGGTTCCAGTATTACCCTGGCCAAACTTCAACAAATATATACCCCGGCGTAGTGCTGAGCAACAGTAGTCTTCACTACTTTTGTGACTGTGGCCTGAGAATTGTCTAATTCCAAGAGTTGGAGGTGTGTGTGAGCTTTGTGATGCCATTGCAGTTTACCAGGGGCAATAAAGTGAAACTCAGTCTCTACAAAAAAAAAAAAAAAAAAAAAAAATATATATATATATATATAGTGGTTCCATTATAGCTCAAGGCAATGCAAGCTGCTAACCACATTTGATCCTTATGAGTTATGCTTCTCAGCAGCTGTGAATACAGGCCAATGCCACTCCTACAAGGGAAGTAATGAACTTATTTCTTGGACAAGTGGGGTCCTATCTTGTGGCTCAGTCTGGTCTGAAACCCCTTAGAACCCAGTGATCTTTCTGCCTTGACCTCTGAAATTGCTGGGATTGTAGGTGTGAGCTATGGTGCTCATCCACGATTAAGATTTGGTGAAGGTTTTTCTCAATAATACTCATAGATAACAGCCCACAGATTAAAAAATAACAACTATATGCAGATGTAATATATACAATTCACAATTCACCCATTTCAAGTACAGAGTTCAAGACTACATATTCAGGGATCACTTGTATAGTTTGTTTGTTTATAACAAGAGAGTTTCCCTTAAGGTATAGAGGAGAGAGATAGAGGAATGAAGGAATGATGGAAAGAAAAGAATGGAGAGAGCAAGCCAATGAGACAGAAGGAATTGGAGGGAGGAAGAATAACATGAGGGAGGTGAAAAGGTAGGGAGGGACAAAGGGAAATAAAGAGAGAGAAAATGATCAAAATTTGTGGCTCAAACCTATAATCTAAGGTATCTGGCATGCTGAAATGTGTGGAGTTCTTGAACAAGTGGGTAATGAATATGGACTGAGCAAATGTCAGACCTTGTCTCTACTACAAACTGAATAATCATCTAGGCATTGTGACAGGCACCTGTAGTCTTAGTCACATGGGAGTCTTAAGCAGGAGGGTTGCCTGGATCCTGGAGTTTGAATTTGCTATGATCTAGGCTGAGGCCATGAAAAGCTAGCCTGGGCCACATACAGAAACTGATGCACACACCAATGCATAGACAAACCAATTAACCAATCAACAAAGATTTTCTTCATCTAAAAAGACCGGAATTACTTTGATGTTTCAAGTAGACAGGCATAAGATCTGTAAAAGTATGACTGAATTGAGGCTGTAGCCATGCCCAGTAAATCTGTAAACTTCTCTCAAATTGATGTTTTTGGGTAGGTGTCAAACAGGTCCTTGAAATAGCGTCCCATGAGCATTGCCTGTGGCTCACTGTGTAGGGTGCCATGCCCATATAATGAGGGTGGTAAGTTCAAACCTTGCAGCAGCCAAACTGCAAGAAAAAATAGCAGGGTGTTGTTGTGGGCTTCTGTAGTCCCAGCTACTCGAGAGTCTAAGGAGAAAGAATTGGGTAAGCTCAAGAGTAGAAGCCTGCTGTGAGCTGTGATGCCACGTTACTCTACCAAGTCTCACAAAGTGAATTGCTGCCTCAAAGAGAAAAAAAAAAGCAAAAAAAACCAACAAAACAAAACAAACAAACAACAACAAAAAAAACAATAGTGTCCTAATTCAGTGACTCCATAATTTTATTGCAATTGTGATGCTGCTTGAGTCACACTGCTGTACAAAATCTCAAATGTTGTGCCAGCATATTACCAGGAATCTCAACTGTCAATACAATCAATAAAGCACAAATGGGAGATCACTTCTCTGTCTGTGGATGGAGGGATAAGAAGTGTCTTAGTTCAAACCCTGGAGGGATACCAGGTGAAGTGAGCAGAAAAGACAACTTAGTATTTTTGACCAGAAGCCTGGATCCTAGGACATTACAAGAAGAAGTCACTACATGGTCACCGTGCATGACATCACAATTGATGTTGCCCCGAGTTACCATGTTTATGCTTAACCTTATTCCTGATAAGCATGTGTAGTAGCTATGTGGGTTTGTCACTGGGTTCAAACTGATAGAAAAGTGTGGGGTTCTGTTCTCTACACTCAATTTCTGCTTCCAAATTTTGTTTGTATATCCGGCCAATGGATTCAACAATCTTTACTTTCCTTTTCATGTAATGGATTTGTAAGCAAGGGGAAGAGTGTAGTTTATACCTAGTGCTTCCCTGGGATGTGACACACTAAAAATGCAAAGTTCAGACGGTTATTTCACATACCTGACAGGTACCTCACATGTTTCTCAGTCATACTTTTCTTGAGATTTTATTATTTTCTCCAGAATGGGCTTGTTTTGGAAGATAGTTGTCCTACTGAAGGTCCTCTCTCGAAATCTGGTTAGGCAATGTGTTCAATAGTGTACTCCATACATGCAGTTGTTTATTCTGATCATGGGAAATATCAGCATATGTGTAGAAGTCCAACTTTCCTGACCTCTGGTCCAGGGGTTTCCAAACTTTTTTCTTTCCTGTACACATAGGAAGTAGAAGAGATACTTTAGGCCAAATTTTCTATACACAATCACTAATGAAATCTGATATGCAAAAAAGAGAAGTGGGCATAACGGTGGTGATATATTCCATTATGGATATACAAAACAGTCCCAACATAATCACTATGTGTCACTGGCCGGAGGATTTGACACCACTCAAAGCCCCTGATAATGTCATTTCTTAAGTAGAGCTCAATGACTTTTCCCACACATGACTACAATATGTGGTTGCTCTGGGAGGCCATGCTGGCTGATCCCCTGAGCCTAGGCATTGGAGACAAGTCTGAGCAAAAGCAAGATAACCTGACCCCCAATCACACACCTAGTTTTTACTAAAATAGAAAAGGTTGTCAAGGGTTGTGTTCCTTGACTTTTCTTCCAGCTACACCAGAGGCTGAGGCAGGAGAATCCTTTCATTGCAAAGTTGAATGTTGCTGTGTGCTAGGCTGATTCCATGACACTCTAGCCTGAGCAATATAGTGAGAGTGTGTCTCGTGAAAAATAATGAAAGAAAGAAGGAAAGAAAGAAAGAAAGAAAGAAAGAAAGAAAGAAAGAAAGAAAGAAAGAAAGAAAGAAAGAAAGAAAGAAAGAAAAAGAGGTAAAGGAAGAAAATTTGCTAGGGAGAGTTCCTAAGAGCCACAGTACAAGAGGCCAGTAGGTAGATGAAATATGGGACTACATAAAGGAGGATATTTATTGTGGACTCTGGGGGAGGACAATGATTCCCAACAAGTGGATTTGGGATCGTTTCATTAGGATATTGCTATTCAATCTGATGGGTAGGTGTTCTCCAGTGATGCCTGCCTGGTCCCATGGTTCAGACTGATTGGGGCAAGGGCATAGAGGCCAATATTGAAGGAGTTCAACAGAAGAGTTGGAGTGTATCCTCTGGATCTTTTAGTGTGCATAGAAAAAGCATGATTTGAGTCAAAAATTCTTTTTGCGTGCATTTTCCAGTGACTACAAGAATCTAAGATATCAAAGGGTCAGAGCTACGTAAAATCCAAAGGGTTGATTAATAGAGTTTGTAAGAAAACAATTTCCATATGAGAGAATAATTTCTCAAGTTGACATCTAATCTAGGGGCAAAATGTCAACTCTAGATCCGTGGTCAAAAGTAAAAATGAGGGGTAAGTTCCCTACCAATGGTTTTCTCCATTTATGTATTGAGACAGAGTCTCATGTTGTTGCCCACGGTAGAGTGCCCTGTTATCACAATTCACAGCAAACTGCAAGTGTTGCCATCAAGTGAACCTATTCCCTTCAGCTGGGAATGTAGGCACCTCCATACCATTTGGCCATTCTTTATTCTTCAGACATGTGGATCTCAGTAGTGCTCAGGCTGGTTTCCAATTCAGAAACTCAGACAGTACACCTCACATGCCCTTTCAAAATGCCAAGATTATAGGCATGAAATACCACCACTGGCCACCAAGCATAATTTGAAAAATATTCCCAATTCAAGGTTGGGAGTGGGACTCACACTTGTAATGCTAATACTCTGGGAAGCAGAAGGAAGTGGTCCAAAGTAACTGGACACTGTTGGGGAGCACCAGGACTCCCAGATTCTCAGAAGGCAGAGGCAACAGTATCTGTTGACCCAGAGTTTGAGATTGCACTTAGCTAGCATGACATCAGGGCACTCTCCCCCAGAGGAAGTTGTCAGACTCTGCCTCAAGGAATAAGAGAACGACAACTTCCATAGGATGGAGGAATGTGCCTTCCATGTCAATTCACGGTAACCTGTGTGTCAGCAGGGAGATAGAGTTGACTGTCTCTCAAGTACTCTCATGTCCTGTATACTTGTTATTCTGTGAGACTTTTTTTTTTATAATTTTATTGAATCATAATTCTGTACATTGGTGCAATCATAGGGCACGATTCATATACATTCAGAAATGTTTTGATTGTACTGTTACAGATAGCCTTCATGGCATTTTCTTGATCACTATATAAA
>CAUYON010116628.1:0-11144 GCA_963573935.1 Arctocebus calabarensis
TTCCAAAAATTTGGTAATTTCCTTCTTAATCTCGTCTATGACCCAGCTATCCTTCAGCATAAGGTTATTTAGCTTCCATGTTTTTGTATGAGTATGCAGATTCCTGTTGTTATTGAGTTCAACTTTTATTCCATGATGGTTGGAAAAGATGCAAGGAATAATTTCTATTCTTTTAAATTTGCTGAGATTAGACTTGTGACCTAAAATGTGATTGATTTTTGAGTATGTTCCATGGGCTGATGAGAAGAATGTATATTCAGTTCTATTAGGATGAAATGTTCTGTAGATGTCTGTTAAATCCAGATGTTGAATGGTTAAGTTTAAATCTAAAATTTCTTTACTTAGCTTCTTTTTGGAGGATCTATCCAACACTGCTAAAGGAGTATTAAAATCTCCAATGACTATGGAGCTGGAGGAAATCAAGAGTTTTTCTTATAAACTTGAGGTGCATTCTGGTTGGTTGCATAAATATTAATAATTGAAATCTCATCATATTGAGTGGTACCTTTAACAAATATGAAATGTCCATCTTCATCCTTCTTTTTTTTGGTTGGTTTAAAGCCTATTGTATCTGCAAATAAGATTGCAACACCTGCTTTTTTCTGTTTTCCGTTTGCCTGGAATATAGGTGACCATCCCTTCACCTTGAGTCTAAATTTATCTTTTAAGGTAAGATGAGATTCTTGTATGCAGCAGATATCTGGCCTGAGTTTTTGTATCCAGTCAGCCAACCTATGCCTTTTTAGAGGACAATTTAAACCATTCACATTAATCAAAAACAATGATAAATCTTTAGAAAGTCCAGTGGACATTTTTAATCCTTTCATCACTGTGGAAGATGAAATTAGATAAAAATTTTCTGGGTGAGTTTACTTTTGTGGTGGAGGATTGCGCTGGTCATTATGGAGGATAGGTCTGAGAATATCCTGGAGAGCTGATTTAGTGATAGCAAATTTCTTCAACATGTGGATGTCATTAAAGTATTTAATTTCTCCATCATAAATGAAACTCAGTTTAGAAGGGTACAGGATCCTGGGTTGAAAATTCTTTTGTTTTAGGAGATTAAAAGTTGATGACCATTCTCTTCTAGCTTGAAAGGTTTAATCAGAGAGATCTGCAGTTATTCTAATATTCTTCCCCTTGTAGGTAATGGATTTCTTACATCTGGCTGCTTTCAGAATTTTCTCCTTCATATTAACTGTAGTGAAGTTAATTATGATGGGCGTGGGGGATGTCTTATTTGGGTTGAGTTGTACTGGGGTTCTGAAACTGTTTGTTATCTGAATATCAGAATCTCTTGGCATGTCTGGGAAGTTTTCTCTCATAATCTCATAAAGAAGAGACTCTGTGCCTTGTGATGCCACCTCATCATTTTTAGGTATCCCTATAAGGCGAATATTGGTTTTCTTTGAGTTATCCCAGAGCTGTCTGAGAGAATGATCTGTTTTTGCCTTCCATTTCTCTACCTCTTTGGAAGTTTGGGAGTGTTCAAAAGCTTTGTCTTCCATGTCAGAAATCCTTTCTTCTGCTTGCTCCATTCTGTTACTGAGGAATTCTACTGTATTTATCAGATCTTTGAGGGCTGCAACTTCTTGTCTCAATGTGTCAAAATCTTCTGTCATTTTGTCTTTGAATTTGTTGGATTCTTGAGACATCTTTTGGGTCATCTTTTGGATTACTGCTTGAAATTCTAATTCCATTTTTTCCTCCATTCCGCTGATCTTATTTGCTATCCAGACTCTGAATTTGATTTCTGACATCTCAGCCATTTGCTTATGCAAGGGATCTTATGCTGTATCTACCTTGTCGTTCCTTGGGGGAGTTTATCTACTCTGATTATTCATATTGCCAGAGTTTCTGTTGATTCTGCCTCATGATTATTTTTCACTGTTGCATGACTGTCCTCAGAGTTGGGGAAGTGTCTCTCCCAGATCAGATCCAGGCAGGATCACTCTGTTGTTGCTGGATCTTTGCAGGGAGTGACCCTGTGTAGCTCCCTTGGGACTGCCCCACCTAGGGAGTTCTGGCTACAGGAGCAGCTCTGGAGTGTGGCATGCCCAGATCCAGCAGCAGTGTATGGAATGGGGCACCCGGTGGCCTTTGCAAAGGGAGCCCATGCCTCCAACAGTCTCTGGCTGGGAGGAGGGCTTTGGAGCCAGGGCACGGGTTGCGCAGCCTCATGAGTCCCTGGCCAGATGGGCAGGCCGGTGCCAAGGCAGAGAGGGTAGGGGAGGAGGTGGGTTGTGTGGCTCTTAGAGTTCCTGGCCTGGCAGATTCCTGGTGGAGTCCCTGGCCAGTGTGGGTGGCAGGTGGAGGCCCGGCATGTGGGTCCCAGCGGAGTCCCTGGCCACAGCAGGCCAGGCTGTGAACGAGGCCTGGCAGAGTCCCGGGCTGCTGCAAGCGGAGGGACGAGTCCTAGAGGGCGTGGATCAGAGCTGTGCAGGAATCCTGGCAGGCGACAGGCTGAGGCTGGGCAGGGCACAGATCAGCACCATGCGGGAGTCCCAGCGGACTTCCTTGCTGCTGGCAGTGGGCCAAGGTCGGGTAGGGTGCCAATCGTGCTTCACAGGGGTCCCGGTAGAGTTCCTGGCTGGGCTGCAGGTGGTGGGCCGAGGCCCAGTGGGGCATGGATCAGAGCCACGTCCCAGCAATGTCCCTGGCCTGGGGGCTGGAGGGGTCTTGGTGGGGTCCTGGAGTCTCTTACCTGGTGGGTTGCCTGGTCTGGAAGATAGGGAGGGTGGGCACTGCTCAAGTGCTCCTCCTTCAGTTTCAGCAGAAGTCAGGCTTCTGGTGTGCCATGTAAGGGGGGAAGGGTGTCCTGGAAGTTCAGGATGGTGGAAAACTTTAGTTCAGTTTTTCTGCCTGAAGCTTGGTTTCTGGAAGTTGCAGCTTGCCTCAGAGGTGACCTGCAGCTATCACTTCTCTCTCTCTCTCTCTCTCTCTCTCTCTCTTTCTTGGCTGGGCTCCCAGTTTTCAGGCTCAATTGGGCAGTTTCTGGAGGTTATCTTTCCTTTTGGACAGGAGCCTCTGTCAGAAGCTGCTTCCATTCAGCCATCTTGCCCCTCCCTCTCAAGTTTCCCTTTCTTATCTTCACAATCATTTGTTTTGATGATAATCATTTTCACTGGGGTGAGATAATATCATATTGTGGTTTGATTTACATTGCTCTGATGATTAGTAATGTTGAGTATTTTTTTCATATACCTGTTCACCGTTTGTATGTTTTCTCTTGAGAAACACCTGCTCGATCCTTTGCCTACTTTTAATGGAATTATTTTGCTATTGGGTTCTTTGTGTTTCTTTCTTTCTCTTTTTCTGTTTTTAGACAGAGTCTCACTCTGTTATCCTGGGTAGAGTGCTGTGGCATCATAGCTCATCTTGGGCTCAAGTAATCCTCCGCCTCAGCCTCCCAAATAGCTGGGACTATAGGCACCTGCCATGATGTCTGGTAGTTTTTCTATTTTTAGTAGCGATAGGGTCTTGCTCTTGCTTAGGCTGGTCTTGAACTTCTGAACTCAAGTAGTCCACCCACCTTGGCCTTCCAGAAAAGTAGAATTACAGGCATGAGTCACTATGCCTGGTACATTTGTGTTTCTTATATTTTTCTGCATATTAATCCCTTGTCAAATGGATAGTTTGTGAATATTTTCACCATTCTGTAGGTTGTCTTTTTATTCTGTTAATTATTTCCTTTCCTGTGCAGAACTTTTTACTTTGATATGATCCCATTTACCTATTTTGCTTTTGTTACCAGTGCTTTTAAGATTTTCTCAGACCAATGTCCTGAAGCATTTCCTCCATTTTCCTCTAGTACTTTCATAGATTTGGGTCTTACATTTAAGTCTTTAATTCATTTTAAGTTGATATTTTTATCTGGTGAAGGATAGGGATCCAATATTATTCTTCTGCTTGTGGACATCTAGTTTTTCTAGCACCATTTATTAAAGAAACTGACCTTTCTCCATTGTGTTAAAAATGAGTTTACTGTACATTCATGGATTTATTTCTGGGTTCTTTATTCTGTTCCATTGGTCTATGTGTTGGTTTTTATGCCAATACCATGCTGTTTTGCTACTAAAACTTTATAGTATATTTCTTTCTTTTTTTTTTATTAAATCATAGCTGTGTACATTAGTGCAATCATGAGGTACAATGTGCTGGCTTCATAAAGTATATTTCAAAGTTGGATAGTTGTTATTTTTACATAATGATAAATTTGTCTCTAACCTTTGTTCATTAGGGATGGAGCCTATAGAGGTGCCTCTTGAAGAAAACAGTGAACAGGCTCAAATTTGCCAAAGCAAGGTCTGTGCTGACAGGTGAGACTCTGAAGCAGGCGGAAATCTTAGCTCCATCAACAGGGTGGCATAGCGGGAAGGCAGCAATGCCTTGTGGGATCTGTCCTATGCTATATAGTCTGCTATCGCTTTCCCCCTTGCACATTCCACTCAGTACACTGTCTCCTTGGTATTCCTCAAAACTACCAAGCACGTTCCCTTCTTAAAGTCTCTGCACTTACTGTTCCTTTTGCCTGTAATGCTCTTCCCTAGGCATACCTCTACAAGGCTCAGTGCCTTACCTCCATCAGTCTTACCTCTAGTGGTTCTCCATTTGAAAGTCCCCTTCTCTGAAAGCCACCTGACCACCCACAGAAACCAGCCCCCCCATTGCCATTTGACCTGCTGTATTTGTCTCCTTCACTTTTGTTGTTCCCAACTTATTATATGTTTGTTTATTAATCTTCAGTTCCTCCTACTAGAATGCCTGCACTGTTTTCTACATAGCCTAGAACAGTTCTGGGTGCAGAGCATGGCGTGGAGCAGTGAGAACAGTTTGGATGCTACTTCAGCAGTCCAAAGGAGGTCTGATGGTGAAAAGACTGACTGGGGGTTGTAGAACAGTTGGAAGAGGGTAGAATACAAGTGGGAAGGCCAGCTGAGCACCTGTGTTAGCAACACGGGTGAAACAAGATGGAGGCTTGAACCAATCAGGAAGAAAATCAGGTAGGAGTCAGATATATATTCTGGAAATAGAATCACTTGAATTTGCCAATGAATTGGATGAGGAAGCTGAGGTTGAAGGGACTTACCAAGATGTCCCTCGAGTTTCTAAAGTATAGTTTTCAGGTGATAACTTTTAAATTTTGTGCCATATTGTTGAGAATTATTAAATAATCTGGGTTGTTGATGACAAATCATCTGCTGAATTCCAGGAAATGTAAATGTAGGGATGAATGTAATTCCTATTTTATTTGCTTTTAAAAAATTTTTAATTAATAAATAAATTAATTATTTTTTTTGAGACAGAGTCTCATTTCATTGCCCTTGGTAGAGTGCCCTGGTGTAACAGCTCATAGCAACCTCGAGCTCTTGGGTTTAAGTGATTCTCTTGCCTCAGCCTCCTGAGTAGCTGGGACTACAGGTGCTGGCTACAATGTCTGGCTATTTTTAGAGACCAGGTCTCACTCTGGCTCAGGTTGGTCTCAAACTTGTGAGCTCAGGCAAGCCACCCACCTTGGCCTCCCAAAGTGCTAGGATTACAGCACTGCTGCTATGCTATACAGCCACCTTACCAGCCAGAGTGCTAGGATTATAGCAGAGTCTGCTATGCTTCTCATAGTCAGCGGGTGATTTTGACACACAATTCAACACATTTTTGCAATGTTTTCATCAGTTCTTCTTGTTGCTGGCCACTCTGACCTCTCATCAATGATGCTTTCTGCCCCCTTCAGAAAAATGTTTAATCCGTTTGTATGCTGCCATTTTCTTCATGGTATCACTTCATAAACTTGAGTTAATGTCAGGCCCAGTGAGTCACACCTATAATCCTAGTACTCTGGGAGGCTGAGATTGCTTGAGCTCAAGAGTTCAAGACCAGCCTAAGCAAGAGCCAAACCCCATCTCTACTAAAAATAGAAGAACTAGCCAGGCATTGCGGCAGCCACCTGTAGTTCCAGCTACTCAGGAGGTCTGAGGCAAGAGCATTACTCAAGCTCAAGAGTTTGAGGTTACTGTGAGCTATGATGCCAGGGCACTCTACCTAGGGTGCAATGTGAGACTCTGTCTCAAACAAACAAACAATGCTGGATCAATAAATGCAGTACATAGATCTGTAACTTCTAGATATAGAGTCTATTTTACATGTGATCTGGGTGTGAGGGAAAATTTCTTAATCAGGGTCATAATGAAAAACCAGGGCACCATTCCAGAGTCAAGGACTTCTTAAAGCAAAATGCCACTCTTGAAGGTCTCGGATTCTAAGCTATATGGTTGTTGATGCCAATAATTAATATAAAAAAAGTCTTTCAGAAGAAACCTCTAAAGCTTTTTCATATTTGATGTCAAGGCTTTGTACCAGCCCCAGATCAAGGGTTTTCCTGTGACTTGGAGGTCTCTGTGCGGCTTCCTAAGTACACCACAATGTCAGGCTACCTTCCCCCCGGGGCTCATGTGATGTTCTGTTTTATTTTATTTGCAGTGTAGATTCTTTTTTAAAGATATACTACCTAACAATTCACTCGCCTATTTCTTTCTTTCTTTTTTTTATTTGCCAGGGTAGATACTTACGATTGTGGAGAAAAAATTTCAAGCTGGCTGTCAAAATTTTTCGGCCGTCCGTGTCACTTGATCAAACAAAGTTCAAACTCTCAAAGAAATGCAAAGAAGAAACATGGAAAAGGTATTACATTTTGGATTGGTTCTTAGAGGATAGGAACACTAGCGTAACTTTGAACATATCAGAAATAATCCATGGTCCAGGCACGGTGGCTTGTGCCTGTAATCTTAGCACTTTGGCAGGCCCAGGCAGGAGGATCTCTTGAGGTCAGGAGTTCAAGACCCGCACAAGCAAGAGTGAGACACCACCCCCGTCTCTAAAAGAAATAGCTGGGCATGGTGGTGGGTGGGTGCCTGGAGTCCAATCTTCTTGGGAGGCTGAGGCAAGAGGATCACTTGAGCCCAAGAGTTTAAGGTTGTGCTGTCACAGCACTCTACCTAGGGTGACAAAGTGAGACTCCATCTCAAAAAAAAAAAACTTGGTCTCGATCCTTTGGAGTCCCAGTTGTTGAGATGACTCTAGCAAACAATGATACTCCAATACAAGGAATGTAATAAAGGTCTGTGCAAAGCCGACTGCATGCTAGAGAGTTCTCAGTGCCTAGAATGAGTCACAGAGGCCTTCAGGGAGGAGGTGAGTTTGGAGTTTCCTCTTTTTTTTTTTTTTTTGGTTGTCGTTTTTGGCCGGGGCTGGGTTTAAACCCACCACCTCCGGTATATGGGGCTCGTGCCCTACTCCTTGAACCACAGGCACCACCCTGGAGTTTCCTCTTAACAGAAGAGCAGAAGTTTTCCAGGTAGACAGAGGCAGAGTTTTCCAGGTATGAAGAGTACTTGGGAGCAGCATGGCAGGGGTTGGCATTTCTGGGCTCAGATGTAAGCAGGGGGGTGGTGGTGGGAGCTGAGAAGGAATGAGTGTGCTACTGGAGGGTCAGTACTTTATCTTGGGGTGTGCAACTCAGCAGAGAGCTGATGCCACTCTAGTGTTTGACAGACTCTTCTGACTCAGGGTAGGTTCTGCTTCTGAGCTGCAGACTCATGAAGTAAAGGGTTTAGATGGCAGGCAGCTGGGACTGTCCTACTGGGAGATGGGGCCTGAGCAGGACAAAGGTGGTGGGTGCGGAGGACAGAAGAAAGCCTGTAGTCTACTCCCTGTAGAGTGATGGAGCAGAGAGTGTCAGCTTGTGTCTATTTACACTTCAAAGGTGCCAGTTTGGTGCAGAGGCCCCAGATGGTCTACATTTTTATGGTACCCCACCTTCGAAGAACTTTTTAAAGCTACGTTTGCCCCTTGTACATTTTTACATTGTCTCCTAAGTTTTTAAAATAGTTTAAATGGTTGCAAGGGATGTGATTTACTGCACGTTATAAATATTTAAAATTCAAGTTCATACATTTCCTTTTTCAACATAGCCAGTGGAATCTCAATATCATAGCAATTTGAATCTCATGAATATTCATTAAAATATATATGAACAATTGCTTTCTAATGGTCAGAAATTTTATTTCTTTTTCCTGCTTTGAATTGTATTTCTTTTCCATTTCCTCGAGAGAACTATATCTTAATTTTACATATTTTGTGTTTAGTAATCTTTCAGTGATCATTCTATCATATTTCTGTGAAATTACAATGTGCGTATAAGTTGAAATATATAAGAATTTAAAAAATTTACTGTGATTGCAAGAATGTAAATATTAGGAAGTATCTTCTGGATTTAGTTCTTATCATAATTCTTAGTAGCATACAATTGATTAAAACCACATAAACATATTATACATTTTGAAAAATAATATTAAACATGAGGAAAAATTGTTGAAAATGAGTCTCTTAGTAATATGGCTGACCTTTCTGCCGTGGGTTCCTGCATCTGTGAATGACTGCCACTGATTAGCCAAAACAGCTGATTAGCTCTGTTATGAGAAACTTTAAGTAAATAAAGAGCCGAGGAAGGAAGGAGCTTGGTTAATGCACTGTCACTCAAACCTTTCTTCTGAGTTACGTCTGGAGGCACTTGGATCTGAGATTAAAACACCTTTAATCATCTGTCACTTGACAACTTAATTAGGTTCTCCAGTTTTGCGGATAGCAAAGAATTGGAATCCATCTGACCTCGAGGAGGATCATTCACCCAAGTTTTAGAGACTATTTTCTCAGTACAGACTCCAGGATTTTGAATAGGGCTTTTGTTTTCTACTCTGGAGATTTTTTGGTCCCCAGGGTCAGTGTGCCTTAGGACACCTGTGGCCTCTCTTCTGTGAAGTGGGAGAGAAGAGTCTTTGTAGAGGGGGCAGGGATTGTACCTTCCTTCTCTGGCAAAGACGTTTTGGCAAAGAGGATATATGAAAGTATAGGATCTGGAAGGCAATTCTCAAAAAAGTATCCCTTCTTGGGTATAGATGTAGTTTGGAGACAGCTCACTAGGCTCTGGCCTAGGCAAACCTTTTCATCAACATCTTGGATCATGAGAGAGATGGCTGCCAGCCAACTTGAGGTTTTTTTTCAATACCCCCTCCCCATCACCTTTCAGTAGTTCTTAAATTTTCATTATTTATTTCTAAAGTCACTATCTCACACCCGCCCAAGGGCAAATAGCTTTCACCTGATAAGATTTAGGAGATCTTCTGGGCCAATCACCCTCTCCATGGCCTCCTGCCTTGCCCTGTCACTGGGAAGGGCGCACGCAGTTGTACTCTTCCACCCCTCAGTCCTCTTCTGAGTCTCACCTCTGAGTCTTCTTTGCTAGAACAATCTCACCTCAGCATTTTGTTGTTATTTTTTTCCAAATTATTTTAAACAGAGTGTTCCAGGAACTCGATTTTTTCCTCCCTGTTTTTGAGAGGTTTGATCTATGCTTAGAACATTTTTATTGCCAGGGCATCCTTTTTTCTCCCTTGTAGAAAGTCTCTACCTTCTTAAAAATACATGTCCATGCTAACATTCAATTGCATTCTTTTTTTTTTGAGACAGAGTCTCACTTTGTCACCCTCGGTAGAGTTCAGTGTTGTCACAGCTTCCAGCAACCTCCAACTTTTGGGCTTAAGCGATTCTCTTGCCTCAGCCTCCCAAGGGGCTGGGACTATAGGTGCCCACCACAATGCTTGGTTTTTTTCTTTGGTTTTTCGGTTGCAGTTGTCATTGCTGTTTTAGCTGACTGGGGCTGGGTTCGAACCCGCCACCCTCAGTATATGGGGCCAGCACCTTACCCACTGAGCCACAGGCACCACCCGATTCCTTTGCATTCTAAGAAAGCAACTCTTCTTTTATTTAACTAATTAATTTATTTTTTATTAAGTCATGTACACATAGATCATGGATACAATTATGTATATGTGGGGTGCAATGTGTTGTTTTTTTTTATACAATTTGACTCTGTCATTTTCAGGCCAAAGTTCTGGTACAACAGCCACCCTTTCTCTGGTGAATGAGGCACCATATCTGCTGGTAAACACTTCGAGTGTTTGGGAACTTCACCAGCAATTAAATGGCAGGTAAGAGCTCTTACCTTGGGAACAGCAGACAAGCATAGCCACTTGCTCCTGGGAACAGGGGCCTGTGGAGTTGGGGAGCCAGCCCTACTCCATTTACAGAGAAAAACCAAGGCCTGAGAAGTTGGGAAGACCTTTCAGCCAGTTTCTAATATTCTCGCAGGGGATTCTCTTTTATCTTCCAATGATCCTTCTTGACATT
This sequence comes from Arctocebus calabarensis, assembly GCA_963573935.1. Classification (NCBI taxonomy): domain Eukaryota; kingdom Metazoa; phylum Chordata; class Mammalia; order Primates; family Lorisidae; genus Arctocebus; species Arctocebus calabarensis. The sequence goes on from CAUYON010116628.1 coordinate 10,243, forward strand.
CTCAAGATCCTTAGTGGAGAGCCCCTACCTCTTGTTTGTTTTTTTTTTTATCGTTTTATTTCTTAACCTTGCTTTAATTGAATTGCCACCAACTTAACCCAGTTTCATTGCCCACTCTCCCACTAGACCCTGTCCCCTAGGTCCCCTGCCCTACTTCACATAGTCACTTTGAGGGCTGAAAAATGATTGGTTCGGAAAGCTTTCTAAGCTGTCATACCAGATGCACTTTATTTGTAAGATGCATTGTGATATGGAACTTGCACTCCTGCCTGCTCACTCCGACTGTGGGGTCCCCCCAAGGGTCCCATTAGTGCCAGGAGGACTGCTCCAGAAAGGTACTCAGGCAGTTAGGGAAAATCAGTCAGCCATTATGTGAGAGTGGTGACTGGTTTTCTAGTCTACAGTCCAGGAAGGAGGGTGCTCACTCTCCCTGCACCATGAGCTGGCGGTCCTGTGACTCTCACATGCCATGTGGTCACGGTCATGACCATGGTCACTTGCAAACATGTACAAACACAGTTTAATAAAAATGACCAAGGGCCATTTCTCCACCTCTGTAGGGGCAGGCCATTTGTAGTAATTCCTGTTTCTTAATGAAAGTCTTTAATAAAAACATACAAGATCTGACAAGTAAACTCATTCTAGACAAAGTGCTTAATACCTCATTGCTGAATTCCACTATAGTCACCTTCAGAGTACTCCCTTTGGTAAGGTATGCACTGATGCCAGTGCCCAGTCTACTCTTCAAAGCAATTTTTTAAAAATAATTTTATTAAATCATAATTGTGTACATTGGTGCAATCATAGGGCAGAATGTGCTTCATATACAATCAGAAATATTTTCATCGTACTGTTAGAGATAGCCTTCATGGCATTTTCTTGATCACTCTATAAAGACATTG
>CAUYON010116630.1:0-36508 GCA_963573935.1 Arctocebus calabarensis
GAAAAAAGTGATGAGCTGGTGAAAGTTACAGGGGGAATGAGATTTGGTTTATATACCATTTTGTCCTAAAATGATAGGGGGAGACTTAAACTAGCAATGTGCAGATTTTTTTTTTCTCATTAGCAGTTGTAAACCTTTGAATGTTTTCTAGGGAGTGAGATAGTTTCATTCAAGTCCTCAGAATGCAAATTGGTATGTCCCCCTATAAGCTGTTTTTACTGTATTTTTCTCCTTGTAGATAGTTTCCATCACACCCTAATCTCAGATGAGATTACAAATGGCTCCGAAAATCCCAGGTTAGGTGAACAATTACTGTAGGTAATTAGTGTGCAGCTAGTAGATTTCATTAAAATAAAACTTTGAAGATCCTTTGACGATTTATTTCTAAGATACTCATAATCATTATGGAAGATTTAAGTCTCACTGAGCGCCTTAACATTTTGAAGGATGCTTAACAGCCCAGCATATCATCGAAGATGTAAATTTTTTTTTTTAAGCTTGAGAAAAAAATTTTTTGTGTGCTCCGGTCATTTGTACAAAGATTTGAAATAGAAATGTGTATTTCTTAGGTATTAAAGTTCCTTTTTTCAATTCTGAAATCTGTTGATATTTTATTATTCCTTTTATTCTGGTAGGTTTTGGAGAACAAATCTTTGTAACATTATCCAAAATATTTTATTTTTGAGCAACTTCCTATGCTATTACAGACCCAAATTGTTTGTAATAATTCACTTTTTGATGTTTTGGAGAAAATAAAATCCCTTAGAAATCATGATTTATTTGGTTGCCGCAGGAATAATTATAATTGCTTTAGAGTATTCTCTCCACCTCCTAGCCCCCAGTAAGCATTGCTCTGAAAATTTCATTTATACAAAGATTTAAAACTTGGGGAGAGGACTGTAAGTGTATGTAGGTTGTGATACAGATGGCTGTAATATTAGATGGCTAGCAGGCAATATCTTAGGCAGGGCTAAGCTTTAAGAAAGTTGATTCAAGCCCAGTCCTAAAGTATTGTCAGTAATGCTCCCTAGGGTGGGTAACAGGTGTTTGTTTGTTCATGGACGTCAAAGTTCTTATTTTCATGAAATACCTTTTTTTGTGCTGGAAAATTCTATTTCTGTGCCTAGGAGTTTGAAATGTATTGGATTCTTTTTATAAGTACTAGTATCCATCCTGTTCCTTACCTCTACACTCTGCTGACCCCACTCTTTTGAGTCTTCTATTCTCTTGCCTCTTTTTTCTCTCCTTCACCTTGGGTTCTCATCCCAATCAGAATTGCCTTTAAAAATTCATTTAATATTTTATCTTAGGGCTATTTAGTTAGTGCTTTCAACCTTGGCTTTATCCCTATTTTTAAATTAGAGGTGGAAATTCTGGGCTAAGGAACTCAGAGACTGAGGACAAGTCAGTAGAGAGGTTACTATGGAGGTTTAAAAGTTATTCACAAAGATAAAGAATTTCTTCGCCTGGAGCAAATTCCAGGGTTTGTACTTCTAGATTGTTAGGGTTAAGGATTAAGAAAAGGATGGTGAGGCCCAGAGTGCAAACCTGAAATCCTAGCATTCTAAGAGGCTGAGGCAGGTCCACTGCTTGAGCTCAAGAGTTGGGAGACCAGCCTGAGCAAGAGTGAGAACCTGTCTCTACTGAAAATAGAAAAAAGAGCAAGATGTCATGGCGGGCGCTGTAGTCCCAGCTACTAGGGAGGTTGAGGCAAAAGGAAAGTTACTGTGAACTATGATGACGCTGTGGCACTCCACCCAGAGTGTTTGATATCTCAAAAGGTGGGGGAAGGGTACTTCCTCATTGCTATCCCAGTTCTCCTAAGCAATGAGCAAATAAATAACCAATGTTGAAGCATGAAGGGGGAAGAAATAAAAATAAAGCTGGAAGTAGTTGCTTGTTCCAGAGGTTTTGAGAGTGTCTTCCCTATCTGGTAGAAAGAGCATTGGCCTGGCCCCACAGGAGTGGGTCCTGCTCTTGATGTTGTGACTAATGCGTCCTGTGGGCTTTCCCGAGTTGCTTAATCTTTCCAGCTGTCAGTTTTCTTACCTCTATTACTGAGTAGTTGAGCTTAATGTTCTTTAAGGTTATTCCACTTACTTTGATAGCTGTAGTTTAGAATGTGCCTCCTCACAGCATTTATGGCCTGTGTTCTCAGTTCTTATCTCCTCCTCCCCAGCTCTATCCCTTTCTCAGCCAAGAAGAAGCATTTGGTATGGTTGTGCCTCTCCATAGGTTCTGTCTCGCCCTTCACACCCTGCCGGAAGAAGGCAGAATAAGTAATTCAGACATACTTATATTTATACACGAGTAGGCCAGGCAACTGATTCATTCTGTGTCGAGTTCCTGGCTTCTCAGGGAATGCTAAAAACGAGTGCAATCCCTGATACTCTTGAGGCAGAGGCTTTGACCAGACAGGACTATTGGTGCTGCCGCTCCAATTATGAATGGAAGTCAGGTCAGTTGAATGCCTTGTTTTACCAATATTCAAGATAGTCATCTTGGCCTAAAACAGTGGTTCTCAACCTTCCTAATGCCTCAGTGTATTTTCGTTGTTATAAAAGGGTCACAACCTACAGGTTGAGAACTGCAGGCCTAGACAGAGCCACTTTGCACTGGTTAGATTTCAGTAGATTTAACAGTGGAGAAGATCAAAACTCAAAGAACTCTCGCTTTCACTGTGCAACGATGAAGGAAAGTTTAGCTGTGAGGTTTGTTTAGTGCTTTGGCCTAAAGACCCCAGGTGAGTATGCGCTTCAGCCCTTTCCTGTTACACCTTTGGCTACACCTGTCGTCACATAGATCTGCACCTGGAATAGAAACAGCATCATGCTGAAAGTTAACAGGAGAGCTTTTCTTCACTTCAAAAATAAGAATAGCAAATAACACATGGGTCTGGGCAGAAGGTATTTAGATCTTTTTCTTGGGATATAGAGGTTGCAGATAACAGTCTGACCAAATGTAAATATCACCCTATTCAAATGTTAGAAGTAGATGTTTTTGTGTTAAAATATCTTAACATGAAACCAGGGATTTTCCTTTCTTTAACTTTTATAAAACACTGTGCATATGATAAAGTACTTTATATAGACATTCATATAAAGATTTGTTATAGATTTTTCTCCTTAATATAAGGCTTATTCTTTTATCTACCTAAATATTTTCAATGCCAGTTGCTTTCTGAATTAATCCTTTTATAGTAATCTGGTTAACTCAACAGAAATAGTCTCAATGTTGCTACCATGAGATCCTAAGGGTGGTTGGGGCTTGGAAACATCTTCTATTTGGCTATTCTGGAATCAGCCACAGACTGTCTTGGCCACAGCAATATTTCTTATCTTGGCAGTATGTGCATATTAGTAGGCTATTTCCATAAACATAATGGAGTAACACTTTTATTTTAGTTTAAGCTCACAGTTGTGTATAGTTTTATTCAAATGTTTGCTTAAAATCAGAAATTAGAGAATTGTATGTTGTCTTTATTTTTGTGAGACATTAATTCTTTATTACTATAAACTGATTTTGCAGGCGTTATATCTCATTGTTCATTTTCAAGAAATTAGAAAACACGTCAGAAAGCATTTAATGATTTGCTTTAGTAGAGGTTTATATCCAAATAACAAATTGGGCTGCAATGGATTGTAATTGCTGTTGCATGAAATTGCTTTTATATTATTTACAGTTGCACTTTTTCTTGAATTTTCTTCTTTCAGAGAAGAGTTCCAGTCACAAATGCATGTATGATGCATTTTGATATTACTGCTAAGATGAAATGCAGAAATGAAACCACTCATCCGTTTTAGTATTCTCAGATTTGATTAGATGTACTTTCTCATGTTTTTATGCCACTGACTTATAAGAAAAAAACTTAAAAGAAAAAACTTTAAAAAGGGTAATAGTTAAGCAGCTAGGACCTGCAGCATCAGTGCTTCTGGGATGAACTGGAACATCACGAGGAGAAATTTTATGACATTGTAATCGTACCTCAGCTGAGTCCTCAGCTTAGAGTCACACACATTTCCTTTCTCGGCAGTTGTCACCAGACACTTCTAGGATGGCGGACAGTCTCCCCACAGACTTCGATGTGGTTATAATAGGGACAGGTTTGCCTGAATCTATCCTGGCAGCTGCGTGTTCAAGAAGTGGTCAGAGGGTCCTGCATATTGATTCAAGAAGTTACTATGGAGGAAACTGGGCTAGTTTCAGCTTTTCAGGATTACTGTCGTGGTTGAAGGAGTATCAGCAAAACAGTGATGTTGCAGAGGAAAGTACTACTGCATGGCAAGAGCTCATCCAGGAAACAGAAGAAGCCATCACTCTTCGCAAGAAGGATGCAACCATTCAGCACATGGAAGTTTTCTGTTATGCCACTCAGGATATGGAGGAGAATGTTGAAGAGATTGGGGCTCTGCAGAAAAATCCTTCCTCAGTGGCATCTAGTACCAGTGCTGAATTTCTGGATTCTGCATGCTCACCTGAAGAAAAACACTCATCCGATGTTATTGGCCATGAAGTGTCTGCCAAACACCCTCAGAAAAGTGATACAGAGATTCCACTAGAAGTAACTGGTGAAGAGGAATCCCTAGAAGAAGAAAAGTACAGTGGAGCTGAAACTTGTGTACATACTGTTTCAGGTGGAGATAAAGATGAAAACAAACCTACGGTAGAAGACATGACTGATCAGCCAAAGAGAAATAGAATTACTTACTCTCAAATAGTTAAAGAAGGCAGGAGGTTTAATATTGATTTGGTATCAAAGCTGCTATATTCTCAAGGATTGCTGATTGATCTTTTGATCAAGTCAAATGTTAGTCGTTATGCAGAATTTAAAAATGTCACTAGGATTCTTGCATTTCGAGAAGGAAAGGTAGAACAGGTGCCTTGTTCCCGAGCAGATGTTTTTAATAGCAAAGAACTCACCATGGTTGAAAAGAGGATGCTAATGAAATTTCTCACATTTTGTTTAGACTATGAACACCATCCTGATGAATACCAGGCTTTTGAGCAATGTCTGTTTTCAGAGTATTTAAAGACTAAAAAATTAACTCCTAACCTCCAACATTTTATATTGCACTCAATTGCAATGACATCAGAATCATCTTGCACTACAATAGATGGCCTTAAAGCAACTAAAAACTTCCTCCAGTGTCTTGGACGATTTGGTAACACTCCCTTTTTATTTCCCTTATATGGTCAAGGAGAAATTCCCCAGTGTTTCTGCAGGATGTGTGCAGTTTTTGGTGGGATTTATTGTCTTCGCCATAAAGTACAATGCTTTGTAGTTGACAAAGAATCAGGAAGATGCAAAGCAATTATAGATCACTTTGGTCAAAGAATAAATGCTAAATATTTTATTGTAGAGGATAGTTATCTTTCTGAGGACACGTGCTCTGATGTGCAGTATGAGCAGATCTCCAGGGCAGTGCTCATTACAGATCGGTCTGTGCTAACGGCAGATTCAGATCAGCAGATTTCCATTTTGATAGTGCCTCCAACAGAACCAGGAAAGTGTGCCGTTCGGGTCACAGAATTATGTTCTTCAACCATGACGTGCATGAAAGACACCTATCTGGTACATCTGACATGTTCATCTTCTAAAACAGCAAGAGAAGACTTAGAATTGGTGGTGAAGAAATTATTCACCCCATATGCTGAAACAGATATAGACAAGGAAGAACTTACAAAGCCGAGAGTTTTGTGGGCTCTGTATTTTAATATGAGAGATTCCTCAGGAATCAGCAGAAGCTCGTATAATGGGTTACCTTCCAATGTTTGTGTCTGCTCTGGGCCTGATGGTGGACTGGGAAATGAGCACGCGGTTAAGCAAGCTGAAACACTTTTCCACGAGCTCTTTCCAGGTGAGGAATTCTGCCCCCCACCTCCAAACCCAGAGGACATTATCTTCGATGGTGATGATAAGCAATCAGATACTTCTGGGACCAGTAATGTAATGAAGGCCAAACCAGAATCCTCTGAGGAGAGCAAAAACTTGGAAAGCCCAGAGAAGCACCTTCAAAATTAGAAAAGAACAAACTGGAACTGCTTGCTACTTTGGGTCTTCATCCTGGCACCCAGATTTTCTCATCATTTAAAGGACAATTTCCCTCATGAGCAAATTAGACGTGGTTGTAGGATGAATTCTATGCAGATGTTGTCTTTAGCTCTCTTTGAGACATCCAGTGTTAGATGTCTTTGCTAACCTGTCAGTGACTGATGTGTTGGGTATTGGACACTTTGTTTGAAAATGGGCTCCATGATCCAGAATCTTACAACAGAATTAGCTTTATTTTAGTATTGGACATATATGTGTGAGGGTTCCATATTAGCACCTTTGCTTAAAGAAAGGTAATATTGTATCTGCTAATGATCTTCAGATTTTGTTCTCTCCAGAGCAATTAATAATATCTAAGGAATATTAATTACTTTTGCCGCTATTACAGTTGCTACCACCTCTGAGTAGTGAAACACACACAAACTCTTGGTATTTTATATAAAGTATAAACATGTAGATGTGGTGGTAGGAATAGCAAATAATTCAAGTGCCAATATGGTAACGTGCATTTATAGGTTAAAAGATTGTTAAGAGGTTAACTTTGCATGATCCCTTATTCTTTGTGAAACTCTGATGTTTATAACACATTTTGCAATTTTAATTTATCTACTTGACCCCTGTAACTGAAGAGGCAGTTGACAGCACCACAGTCTTGCACTTTACAAAAGAGTTGGAGTTCAGTTAGTATTTAAAAATCTTATTTGGGGGAGGTTCATTCCAAAGAAAATCCAAGGGATAAGATTAGATCTGTATTAATACTTCAGAAAATCTCTGCAGAGCCCTGCTCTGGCTCCTGAAAGGAAAGAACTTCCTAGGAGTAACTCAGGCCAAAGGAAAAATAAAGTGCCCCAGGGAAAGATACTTCAGAATGCTTGTTTTCCTAAGGAGAAACTGAGTGAGGCTTTTTAAATCTGGGATTACCAGAGGGTTTTAAAGCCCTCTGTAAATAGATTACCTGGGTGTCTCAGGGTGGAACATACTTGTCTGGCTCTCCTACTTTAGTTAGTGACATTAACTTCAACTGATAGATGTGAATCAAAAGAGAATGTACATGACCCTTTGGTTGTGCCCCACCTCACAAATAGACGTAACAACCTTCATAATCACTTCTGTCTCTTGGTGGTTGTTTAGAGGATAGAAACTTTTTTCTCCCAGAACCACCAGAAGCTGTGAAACTGGTTGTACTCTAATGGTGAAAATCTGGGGAGCTATGAGAAGTGGTGAACTTTCTTTAATCTTGTTTCCATTTTCAGAAAGCGATGAAGCCCTTTATGACAGCTTTTGCCCTGGAGCACAACACTTATAATGTGTCCTTCATCTCATGCTTTCTTTTTACAATTTCTCAGTGGTCTTCTGAGGCAGATAGTATAGCATGCACCTTCAAAGAGGGAATAGAGAAGTGTTAAAGATTTGCACAGAGTCTGGTGTGTTGGAGGCCCTAGTAGGAACCTAGGCTTCTGTGATTCTAAAACTCTTCATCTTTCCCCTGACGTTCACTGTTAGAATAGAGTGGGGACTGTGGGAATAAGGGAAAGGTGCCCATGGAAATCATTCTGGCATTGCTGGGGAAGAAAAGCAGACAGACCCCAGTGTTGCAGTTGAATTGGAGAAATTGAAGATTAGAATTAATCAAAATAAATAATTTTAGAGCATGGATCACATTGAAGCAGAGTTTAACAAAGTAATGCTTTTCAACAACGTCTTTTGATTTGAAGGTTGAGTTATAAAAATATACATTTTTTGATGCCAAACTGTGTTCTCAGTGCTTCTTGTTGGCTCTTCTGAAAGTGAGGAGAGCAATACGAGACAGACTTAAATACTCGACGGCTTACTAAAGTAGAAAAGTTATGTATTGGTATCAATATTGACTCTTTAAAAAATATAGTAAAGTGGGAGGATTCTAAAGTAGACTATAAAATAGGTCTTAAAAGAAATTTGAGATAAATAAAATGCAGGTGAAGGTCTATTGAGGTTTTCCATCACCAGTGATTCATAAGTGATTGAAAAAAGAAACAAAGTGGTTTTGCTGAATATAATGGAAAAAGAAAAAAAGTGTTAAGGCTAGTTCAAAATAAGGTTGGTTTAAAAGCTACTATAGTGAAAATATTACATTCTTAAATAGGAAATAAGTGGGAAATGAGAAGTAAGAACCAATGAAAAGCATTTAAAACTTGACGGGATATGGCAACCTTGTATCATTTTTATTTTACAAGTTGGAATTTGACCCTAATAGACTTAATTGGTGAACTTTTTCAAAAGTTTAAAGAACAAATAATATTTATGTATCATGAAATATAATAATCTTCTAATTACATTTTGAGGCAAATATGGATGGCCTCAATACTAAAAATCAAAACTTTTTTAAAAAGTGTCCTCAACAAAGCAAAATAAAATATTGGCAAATAATACAGCAACAAATAAAAATGATTATTTGCTGTCATTCAAGATTATAAGGCTGGTATTCAACAGAATAACCATTAAATAAACATCAAGAAATGAAAGTAAAAATCCAAAATACTAGCTACAGATAACTTTTTAAAAATACATCATTCATTTTTGATTTAAATATCTCTGGTAATGATTTCATAGACTTTTCATAGTTGGATGAGTAGTTACTTAAAACAAAGAACTAACATAGGAAACATTTCTCAAGCGAAACTAAACAATGTTAGCACCATTTTTATTTACATATGTTGAAGAAACTTGTCATTGTTAAAATGAAGATAGAGCAGCACAAACATTATTTTCTGTTAACATGTTTTTATGGCTTAATTCTATAATGTCATGTAAATTCTAACAATAAAAGACTTAATTCAGGAAGTTGTAGGCTATACAGTTGAAAAAAAAAATCTCTTTTCTAGATCCTAACATTGGCAAATTGCAATTTAAAATGTTGAGGTATTACAAAGTTACACAACTATATTGGGATAAATGAAGAAAGATACCTAAGTAGAAGAAGGATTAAGGAAGTAAATTTTAAAAATAAATTTTCATGAGATATCCTGTTGTAAAGGAAAAGTAGTAAAAAGTAGTAAAAGGGGAAAGATACTGCAATTTATTCCAGAGGAATTAAAATGTTAAGTTAAAAATAATGATGCCAATAGTGATAGGAACTTCATGTCATTTGACAAAGTAGATCAACTAAGAAAAAGGAAAAATGTGTACTAAATAGGAAAAAGACAAGATGGAATTTTTAAAAAGCTAATTGTATTACATGTGGATAAAGTGCTTAATAATTTTAAAAAAGAAGATGTATGTGCATACAGCCGTCTACTTCCTAGACAGGTTTATTATAAAGGGATCATGGATAAATGAGACCATACAAATAGAAATCACTTCTTATCACATTCAAATTTCCTAATATTAAAAATGTAAATTGAAACAATTTTGACTTCTTGCTATTAACAAAATTTTTTAAATTGTGTCCTCATCCTCATAGCGTGCTCCTTTAAGGAACTATTTAGATTATTTTTAAAAAGCTCCAGAACCTAATCTTTTGACATACTAACTTGCTTTGAGAAGCATATGTCTAGAAAGATATTTAAAACTGATGTGTACAAAGATGTTTCTAGCAATTAAATTCATATGAGCCTAAAGAAAAAGCCGAACAATTGGGGAATGGATAAGTAAATTTTCATGTATTGCTATTGCTATCGTAGACTGTTATATAGCCATTAAATATATGTTAAATTGTAAAAAAATGGTAAAGTAAGAAAAAAATGTTAATTAGAACATAAATTATGTTTACTGATTATATTTGTGTAAAAATTTAGCTCTACATTGAAAAGTCAGATGATATATATGTAATTCATTGCAGTTTAACATTAGGGTTTTTTTCTGTAAAATATTGATATGTGCAATAAAAAATAAAAGATTAACTGTAAAGTGGTTTACTGAATTGATATAGTTAATGACTTCTTAGAAACTTGTAAAACCCTTCTTGAAACTAAAATTATACATTTCTAGATGTTAAAGTCAAGAAAGATCTCTAAAAATATGTGGCAGAAAGTTTTACAAATCTTGGTGGGAAGGAAATCTTGGTTAAGATGGACTGTTGTATCTTTGGTATCTTTTCTCAGTTGCCCAGCAGTGAGGAATAATAATGGAAATGGTAGCAATGTATTCCAGGACAACAACGTGAAGATACCACACGCTAATTAGAGTGTGGCCCTAAATCCAAGAACACAACGTGCCATTTGAGACCCTCAAAGGCCAGAGAGATGAAAGATGTGACCAACCCCTGGCCAGAGCTGATTTGCAGAGAGACTGTACTAAGGCCTCACGGAACTCGGGTTGTGGGTGGACCCTTCCAGTCTGAGACATCCACATACATCAAAGTGATGTAATTCAGCAAGCATCTTTTAAACACCTACTGCAGGTTATGAATTGGCATTATTCTGGGGATTAGAAACAAAAAAAATGGATGGGATATGTTCTCTGCCTGACAAATACTCTGTTGGAACATTTACCTTAAGGTAAGAAACCTTTTTACCTTAATGAACACTTAAGTCATTTCCTACCCATCACACTCCCCATATCTAACTACCACTACCCCTCTCCCCACAAAAGGTGAATCTCTGCCTTGTGGTGCATGGCATTCCTTGAAAGGATGCCAAAACTTCATCACATAGTTGAAAGCCAGTGGCTTAAAGGTTAAAAGCTGGGTCATGTAACACTCTCTGACATCTGTTTGAGCTCACATTCAGTTAGATTTTCTCCTTAATCAGAAGCTTACTCTCGCCTAGGAAGAAGGATCCAAGAGGAGGTCCAAGTACCTGGGTCCAGAAGCCCAAGGCACCGAGGATTTAAGGAGTAGGAAGTGTGTAGAAATCAAAATGAGAGAAGCAGATGGTAAAGTTTCAAGACCAAGAAATTCTGATAAGGATTAATTCTATTTTCCTTCATTTTGGACGATCAGGGGAAGTCCCTTTGATGTTGCATAGAGGTAGCTACTTCCTCTTTGAAGATTTTCAGATTGTTAGTTTAGTATTTTAACCTTCATTATAAAGAGGTATTTCCAGTATAGTATTTTTTTTTAAATGTACTCATATTTCAACAGGAGGGGATGCGGTACCTCCCGCTTTCTGTAAGGCACGAACAGCAGTACAGAAGCCTAGTGGTTCAGTTGAAAGAATATTGTAACTTGAATATTCGGGCAGCAGTTCTACAGCATTTGTAGGAGAACTTTTCTCCTGATAGCTATGTTTTCTTATGTGAACCTCAGGATGAGTGCGTAAGGTAAGGAAGGGTAGGAATTTATACCCATTTTATAGATAAGACCTGGAGGAATTAAGTGACTTGTTTGGACTCACTCCTAGCAAGTATTTGGATCCATTAATAAGACTTGAGGGCGGTGCCTGTGGCTCAGTGGGTTGGGTGCCAGCCCCTATATGGAGGGTGGCGGGTTCGAACCCACCTCCAGCCAAACTGCAACAAAAAATAGGGCATTGTGGCGGGCACCTGTAGTCCCAGCTACTCGGGAAGCTGAGGCAAGAGGATCACTTAAGTCCAAGAGTTGGAGGTTACTATGAGCTGTGACATCATGACACTCTACTGAGGGCAAAAAAAAAAAAAAAAAGAATGGAGATGCTATCTGCTTGGCCTCCATCTCAAAGTGATTTACTGCCTATAAATGTCCATAACACATAAAACACTTTAAAAAGTGGTGGCTTCTTGAATGTTAGAGTACATTTGTTTTTCAGCAAATATCAAAATCCTGTAAATTAACACTTGTGTAATTAATGTAGGTTTGAAAAAGGAGAGGTGAGTTGATTATTTTAAGCTTGTAAAATCAAATTATGCTGATATTTATGACAGGAGCTTTTATTTCTTTGTAATATCTCTACTAGTTTCTGCTGTTGTCCTATTATTGGCCCTTATTGCTAAATATATGTTTAACCCTAATACACTGCAAACAACTATTTAATATTAAGGCATACACATAAGAGGAAAATTATTTAGAGGTGTGTTTGGAGGGTTGACAAAGTGTAGCAGGAAGAGGAATATCTCGTTAATAGTTGAGTCAAGAGGAGTTTTATCTTTGAGCATTTTATAGTTTTTGCATTTTTTTTTTTTTTTTGGCTGGGGGTGGATTTGAACCCAACACCTCCAGCATATGGGGCTGGTGCCCTACTCTTTTAAGCCACAGGCACCACCCAGCCTTTTAGATTTTTAAAAAATAAAACTCGTTGGGGATGATAGTGCAGTGGGTTCTATGCCAGTTCTTTTTATTGCATGTCGTATAATGAAAGTCCTTCGTTTAGTTTGAGGCCTTTATTCATTCATCTCATATTAAAAAATGAGAACAGAAATATTACTCATCCATCATGGGGAAGTATTTTTTCACCATTACATGTTAATTTTATTGTATTTTATAAGTTTATAAAGTTTTTGTAACAATTTCAGTATTCTTATCACCCATTGTAAAGAAGAAATCTAGGAGAAAGTACTGGCCGACGAAGCCAGGAATCTTGTTGTTAGGCAACTAATAATACAACTGTTAACTTTCAAAAATGATGCAAGTGAAGTATTATAGAAAAATGAGCCATATTTCCCTTGGTTCCATTTTATGACTGCATGGCATTATTTATAATGCTGTGGAAATATAAATAACAGCTGCATGCTTATTAGCAGAAAAAACCAAAAGATGAAAACTACACTAGAAATAATGTCATGAGATTGTAATATCCTTTAAAACAAAGATTGTGTCCTGTACTTGTACATTCCCTATAGTTTCTTGCATATCACAGGTATGCAAAAAAGGATTTGCTAATTGAAAAACCAACTAGTAGTTTCCAGTGGCTCTTTTCTGCCATATCCATATCATCCTGTTACTTTCTTCACCCGCTTCTAGATTCCAACGTGAGTCAGGAGGAGCTCTGGGGCCCATTGCTGGGAAAAGGCGTCACGGTCCTAGTCCTGACCTGTAATGTTAGTACAGAGAAGTTGTTCTAGGATAAGCTTATGTGAATCGATAAACCCAGTTAAACGAGTGTATTTTAATTAAGCTACTGTGTATCAGATATTCCATCTGATAATTTTGCTGATAGTCTCCCTTTAGAGCAGCTGTTCTTAAACCAGGCTGTTTTGCCCTTGTGGAGACATTTAATAATGCCTGGAGACAATTTGGTTGTCACAACTGGAAAGGGTGTGCTCCTGGCACCTAGTGGGTGGAGGGTAGGGGTGGGCTCAGCATCCCACAAGCACTGGACAGCCCCAAATGTCAGTAGTGCCAAGGTTGAGAAACTACGTTAGAGTTAGTAAAAGTATTGAATATTACCAGGAATGTGTTTTCATTTTTCTATGCTCCCCACTCCTACCTCTTTCCCATAAGATTTCTGACTCCGAATGCGTCCTCAACAGGGTGGTCGTTGAATTGCTGTCTCTGCTGCTCCATTAATATCCCCTCCTCCTCGACTCCCCTCACCAATCCAGAGTGGCTGCTTCTGCAGGTTAAACTCTAAACCAAGAAGTCAGAATTAGGGAATATTTCTCATTCTACCTCAATTGTCAGATATAGATTAGAATTTTTGTGTATTTGGTAGTTTTTTAATGCATTCATTTCATCAAAAATATATTATTTTTATTATCATTCCTCTACAGAGCAGTTATAGAATGAGAAGATGTCTTTCTATACACTGCAAACACCTCCTCAAAACTCATGTACACATATTTTAGCATGCTTGTTTTTGAAGGGGCATGCTATTCACTTGACAGACTGTTGGCAAATTAATCAAATTACAGGCATGTGGCAGTATCCTGTGAGCTCCAGAGAAACCACGCAAAACTGAGCCATTCACGATTGAATTGAATCGTACTCACATTTGTGCTCACTGGAGGTTTGCCAAACAGATAATACACAGCTTGGCATTTTATAGCTGGAATTTAACTGTAGAAAATAGGTAACCTAATTGTAATAGAATGAGTCAATATGTTTAATGCAGGTTAAAAACCTTAACTAGATTATGCTGCAAAGTGGAGTGTAAGATTCAATGCAGTTCATTTGCTGGGCTGGCTTGAAGTGTGTCCCAGACTCTGTGCTAGACTCTGGGAATAGAGATGATAATTGAACTCACACTAAGCACTTAGGGATGCTAAGTACTGCTGTGTGAGCTTACTGTGTTTTATTTGGTCCCTGTGACAACTCAGTTGGGTAGGTACTTTTATTATCCCCATTGCCCAGATGGGGAAACAGACACCACGAAGCAAAGGACTTGACCAAGATCACGCAGTTGGTAAGTGGTGAACCCAAGCAGTTTGCTTCCATCACCCATGTGTCTGACGGAAATGTGATGTGGTGTCTTCAGCGAGGTGTCAGATGAAGACCAGGAATATAAGAAACTTACTTAAGAGCCAGGAACTGTTCTGATTTCTTCATAGATTTTATCTCCGTTTTTTAAAACCACCCTGTGAGGTAGGTATTAACATTTCCACGTACAGATAAGAAATAAGGGGTGGCACCTGTGGCTCAAAGGAGTAGGACGCCAGCCCCATATGCCGGAGGTGGTGGGTTCAAAAACCCATCCCCGGCCAAAAAACTGCAAAAAAGAAAAAAAATAGAAGGCCCAGTATCTTTCTCAAAGTCACAGACCGGGTAAGTAATAGAAGTCTCCACTTACGGGGTCGACAGTGATGCACAGTTGGCTGCTGCGTGCATGCGATGGAGGTATACACAAACTAACGGGTGCATGAGATGTTCAGTCTCAGCAGGGAAGTTGGGAGCGCTTCACCAAAGAAAAGGGGTTTGTGTTGGGCCCTGAAGGTTGAGAAGGATTTCCATAGATTGTCAGATACAGGAGACGTTCAGTCTCAGCAGGGAAGTTGGAGCGCTTCACCAAACAAAACGGGTTTGTGTTGTGCCCTGAAGGTTGAGAAGGATTTCCATAGTCCTATATAATAGTAGAAAGGCATGGAGGATACAGTCCGTGTGGCTTGAGTATGGAGGGGTGTCAGGTGGATAGAACTCCAAGTGTCAGTGGCCCTGAATAGCTAAGTTTGGGCTTTTATTCTGTGGATAATGTACTGCGGAAGTTTTTTCTAGATAAGACTTAATGTTTTAAAGGTTAGCCTGGCAGCCTTGAGGAGGAGGCTGGGAAGAAGGTGCCGAGATTGGGTGCAGGTAACTGGTAAGGAGGAAGGATGCAATTAGGCTGGGGTGGGGCAGGGCAATGGGAGTCAGAGAGGGGGTGGGGCAGGGCGATGGGAGTCAGAGAGGCAGATAGACATACCAGACCTGGAGAATATGTCACAAGGTAGAGGAGAAGGAATGAAAAATAAAAAGTTCCGCTTCAGTTTCTGAATGCATGTAATGCATTTAACTGAGCTGGGGAACAGATTTTGAGGAAAAATGAATGCATTTGGTTTTGGTCACAAAAGGTGATCAGGAGATGGTTATGAAAGGTCTCGGGAGGAGTTTGTGTACTACTACAAGGAGTTTTGACTTTATCCTAATGGGAAGCCTTTAATGTTCTACAAGAAAACATTGCATTTATGTGTATGCACGTGTGTGCATATATAATATATGTCTGGTGTGTGTGGGATGAATTCGAGGGAGGCAAGAAGGGAGACCGGACAGGAGGCTCTTAAGACAATTTGGCTAGAGATGGTTGGTGAGGGTCCGAATAGGGAGAAAAACAAAGGAAACATGAAATTCAGCCAGCGCGACTCAGTGACTGATTGGATTTGAATGGAGGAAGGAAATCAGCTGGAAACAGAAAGAGCTGGTGGGGACTGAAACATGGTGCCCTGTCTGATTGGACATAGTGACTCCACCCCTGGATTAGTCCTAGGATAAAATATTCCTTTGCTAATATTCCTAGCTATATACTCTTTGTTTTTTTCTGCTGGATTTTTGACTCAGGGATTTGAGTTAGAGCCTGCGAGTACCTTGATTACCAAAGAGTCTGTCTGAAACTTAGGCACAACAGAGAGAAACCAAGCCGCTGATGGGAGGAAGGAGACAAAGCCCCAAGGGCATTATTTCAGACCCCTAGATTATGTGGCTTACATTATATTTCTACTGGGCCCTGTGACTGAGGCCAGTGCCTCTTTGGATTTCCCAGTTACATAAGATTACCCACTTGCATTTTCCTTAAAGGAAAATAAAATATGGCGTGGAAATGCCAGGTAATTCAAGAGAGAGAAGTATTACAAAAGCCAAGAGGAATATCAGCTAGAGCATGGTGCAAAGTGTTGATACTGCCAAGGGGTTGGAATTGATTTATCAATTGGTGAAATTCTAGAGCAGTATTTTTAAACTGAAGAGTACATACGAACTAAATGTGAGCTGCTTTAAGATGCAAGTCACCAGGCATCTGGGTCAGTGGGTTCACAGCGGGCGCTTGTAGTTGACTGCTGGGTGGACGGTGGTGTTCATACATTGTGGAATAACCAAGAGAGAGTCAGACAAGTATCTGAAGATAGGTAGTAGGGATTTATTTTTTTTTCTGGTGGTTATTTTGGCAGGTTATATTGAAAACATTAAAATTGTGTGCATCTTCTTGCCCAAGAGTTATATTGCCAATAATTTATCCTAAGGAAAAAATCATGCATCTCTGTAACCATATGGCTGTATCGGTTATAATGTCATAGCTAACACTTAAAGTGTGCCGTACGGTCTTGGTAAGAGCTTTGTGCCTATTAACTCTTGATCTTAACCTGAACCCATTGCGCTGATGGCTATGTTACACTACCTCCTCACGGCAGTGTTAGAAGAATAAAAATTCAAAAGAAATGTGAAAGTCCACACTGAAATTTGAGAGAGCACACATTCCAGAAATCAACATATTACTAAGTATATTATTCAGGATGTGACTCTGGAAACAGTCTTAACCCTGCCTCTTACCCAAAAGATGCTCAGAATTAGTCCCCTCTGGCCTCACATCCCTGCCAACGTTAGTTGTTTCAGAGGGAAAGCTGCTCCAGTTGGCTGCGACTGGATTCACATCTCTTTGGGACCCAGCGTATTTCTTGATGTGATCCAGTTTCAAGCTCCCCTTGAAGGCCCTCTGGAGCCTCCATTGTGAGCTGTAAACTCCCCTGCATATTCAACATCTCTGAATATTCTACTCCTTACTTTAACTTAACCCTGGCTGCCCCCAGGATCCTGATTTCTGACCTCAGCTGGCATCGCTGCCATCTCAAAAACCCCAAGGACAGATAGAGGAGGCGACAGACCGAGTATTACTGCTGCTTCCAAAGCTTCCCTCCCCTGTTATATAAAACCCTTTGGTCTGTCAACACTCACCCACCGTGAGGTTGCAGAACTGAGCCGACACCATCACACAGATGTCGCCTGTCCCACTTGACGTCTCCTGTCTTGCCTGGGTCTTTCCCCTCAGTTGACAGCCGAGCCACCATCCCCACAGGCCCTCCACTTGGGATTGCCTCTTTTAATTCTTTCTCTACAGGGCCAATCTTCTGATTGTCTACACTTGCTACTTCCATATTCTCCATGTGTTTTATTTTCTAAAATAACAGTTTTTAAATACAGAAAAGTACAAAGATAATACAATAAGTGTCCATGTATCTACTACACCTAACTGAACAAATATTAGTATTTATGTATTTGTCTCTTTAAAGAATTAAAATATTACAGATAAAATCCCCCTCTCCCAAATGTTCTCTAGTCCATTCTGCCTTCTCCGCCCCGCCAGAGGTCACTGACTTGGATTTGACATGATTCTAAAGAATGCTTTGATCCTATTGCTCACAATATATTGATCCATTTCCCCCTTTTCATGGACATTACCCTACTTCCTAATAGTTATATTTGTTCACTGTAATTAATAAGCAGTGCTTCAAAGCATATCCTGTACACATCTCTTCCTATGCAGTGGACAGAGTTTCTCTAGGGCCAATGCAGCTGGTCTACCCTGAGATGGAAGTATAAAAGACCAACTGTATTTCTCATGGTACTTAGGTCTGCTGTCTCATTTGGCATTTCAAATATGCAATTTTATAATTTTGTTTGTTTTTTTATGTTGCCTTTCCCCTTTGCATCAAGTACCATATCTAATGACTTTGGACTTTACTTCCCCAGCACTAAGCTCACGGTCCTACACATTACACATACTCAAATATTTACAGAAGGTGACTTCTTATTTACACCTGGCCTGGTGACTGCTTTCAAGCTGTGGCTTGTCCTGCAACAGTTTTGTCTTATTTATCTAGACTATGCTTTAAGTTTCTTGTGTATCCAGGCTTCCCTCTGCTCTCTGTAACATGATAATATTCCCTAGTAAGTAATAATCAGTCTTCACCACCTGCCTCCTTTTTCATGATGGAACTGATGTCTCCCCAATCTTCTACATTTCCTGCTGGGTTCTGGAGACTGGGTAACCAGCTAGGCCAGGGTGAACCTCACATGTACAAGGCCATTCAGTTAGATTTTTGAGAATTTCCTTTCATAGCTGGGTGTTGTGGCAGGTGCCTGTAGTCCCAACTACTCGGGAGGCTGAGGCAAGAGAATCGCCTAAGCCCAGGAGTTGGAGGTTACTGTGAGCTGTGTGACGTCACAGCACTCTACGAGGACAATAAAGTGAGACTCTGTCTCTATTTAAAAAAAGAAAAAAGAATTGCCTTTCAAATGACATCATTTTAGCCACCTTCTGATATGCTCTGCCTGGCTCTCTGAAATATAGCATTATCATAGCTTATTGGACTTAGAAGCAGCAAGATCACAAAAGACAAAGTAATATATAGAGAAGAATGAAAGCTGAAAGGAAAATGTTATAAAAATCAAAACTGCCTGGACAAGTTAAAAAAGGTCCCCCTTTCCCAGGTTTGGCTCGGCCCTGCTCCTGGGGGTCCTTACCGACCCCCTGGAGTAGAAGCCTCATGTACAACACGGCCTTTAGTGTCTCCTGCACAATACAGTTTTGCAAAATGTTAAATGGATGGTTCAGTTCTTATGTAGGGACGATTTCCAAACTTGACATATAGCCCCTGAGCAGCAGAGGACGAAGGCAAGAAGGTCTCAGAGCCTGGAATAAGGCAACCAGGACGTTTTCCTGAACGTTCTCAGGGGCCCCTGGATGAGGGAGTTTTGGTACAGAAAGATCTCTAGAGAGCAGAAGATTTTACCCGTAAGAGGCTCGGTGGCACTGACTCGCAGGGTATGTGCTGTTTCTCTGCCTGGGGTGATCCTCTGTTATATCTGAAATATATATAGTGTGTATATATAAGCTGGTCTCTGCACTGGAGGCTTGAGGCTTATCTCTTTTTTTCTGTATTTCTTAAAGATGCAGAATAATTCTTAGGAAAAAAGGCAAAAAGTAAGGATAAATAAATCCAAGGATAAATAAGCAAAGTATGATACGATGAGAACAATGAGAAAAGAAGAAAACTTAACTAGTGAAAGCCTTCTCACTAAAGAGAACCAAACCCTTAACTGCATTCCCGTCCTGTGCCACTGCCTGGACCAAGTGACACAGAGCCCGGGTGCTGCTTCTTTGCTGTGCACAAGGGGTCAGGATGGAACACGGGCTCCTGCCGAGGCCGTCAGGCAGAGGACGGCCCACAGTGGAGGATTGAGACTACGGGATTAAAGACATCCGTAGTGATTTCTTGTGTTCCTGTAAGTGGTGATGGGGTTTGTGAAGGAAAACCTGGCAAGTTAGCAAATAGCTACAAAGATTGTATTCAAGGGAGTCTAATCTAGACCAACCATTCTGAAAGCCAGTCATCAGTGGGGTCTTTAACCAAATACTCTCAGGTTCCATTCCAGGCCTCCTGGATCAAGTGCCTTCAAGGGCAGAGCCTTGGAATTGTGATTTTAAACAGTACCCCTAAGAGATTCCTATGTAGCCATGGCTATAGCTGGCATGTGGAAACAGCATTCCCCTTAAGAGAAGAAGCACTGCATCTCTGATCTAGAGGGTTAAATCCATATTAGCCCCCATTTGACCATGAGGGAGAGAAGCTTGAGATAGTGCAATGTGAATGGGTCTGGGATTAGCCCTGCTCCCATACCTGCCGCGTCTGATTTTGGCCTTGGACAAAATCCCTCATATTTGTAAAACTTTCCTCCCCCATCTTCAGTTTTGGTTTTGTTAGTTCTTCATCATTTGACATTCTCAGCTCAGGATGTTTAAGATTTTCAAGGAAATAAAATTTTCCTGCCTATCCAAATTATCCCACACTGGTCACTGATGTGTGTTTTACTTTACATTCTCACCACCTCATGTATTTGGGTTTTAAACTTCAAGCCTTTTGTTTCAGGATTACACTGTTCAAGCCACATAGCAATTACATTTTTCCTTAACACAGTCATACAAGTTTCTTCTTTCCCTGTTCTCCTTTCCTGGTCCTGAGGTATTTTATACCACATTTTCTATCTGATTAGTTACTTATACACAGATTATAGCTGAGTGTGTTATATTTATTCTTGAGAGAAAAGTCACACTGGTCCTCTGTCTTCCGACACTCTCCAATGCGTCAACAGGATAATCGAAAATGACTCAAAATGGAATCAGTGTTGTTACCATCTGGTATAAAACCTAAACTCTGCACTCTCTTGCGAGCTGTGGAATTATAAATAACTGAATGAAGATTTAATTCAGTGAATTCTTTGTTTCTGAGATTCTCTTATATTTTTAATTTTCTCTTTTGCGCTCTGTTAAATTTTCTTCCCTTGATGCCAGGATGGTAATCCAGTAAGCAAGAAACTAGATTCATCATGGCAGGGGGTGGGGGGACACACTGCTATTTCATAATGTGCTCATGTGTCGAATTTTTCATAGAACTGAAAAGGCCTCAGGCTTCTCCATTGGTCAGAAGGATCTTGCATTGTCAAATCTTTCCTGTGAAAAATTCAAATAGAGTTCTGGACTAGCAGTCAGAAGATCTGGGTCCTCATTCAAATGGAACCTTATTAGTCTTGAGACGTTAGGCTAGTCACAAATCTCAGTCCCTTATACTCTAATCAAATGGGATGGTGAGCCTTCCCTCCTCCACATGTCTGTAAAGATCTGATTAGAAAAATAAAGTACTTTGAAAATTATAAAATATCATGAAATCAGGTGTTATAACTCGAGACTAAAGGATGATAAATCTAATAGGGCTATCCTTTGACTTCATAATCATTCATATTGAGTTGAAATAGATCCCTGAGGAACAATATCCGGGAGTTGGCCTTGTTTTATGTTATTCTAACCTACATATTGCCCCTTTCCCTTAAGCACACTTTCTTTTCATTAAAATATGATGATGGCTATTTCTTAGTGTTTGGTTAATTACACGGATGATCAAATTTACTCCAGGATTTTTCTTCTTTCTTGAAGAAGAAATAGTCACGTGTGCATAACTTTTATTGTCAATAAGCATATAATAATCTCTTGTTAATTGTTGCAGGTACCAAGGAGGATGTTAAAATACAAAAGACATGGTTCTTGTCTCTTTGGTGTTTACTATTTAATTGGAAAAATAAGATATGAGTGCACAAAATTGTACCTAAATACAGTGAGTGGGAAACATCAGCTATGCAGGTGCAGTCTGTGTTGTGTATGGACAGAGAGCGTGGCGTGCACTAAGGAAGTCAGACGTGGTGAAAGAGAAGGCGGGTAGGTAGTGGAAGGAATGTGCGGGGGTCTTTGGCAGCCCAGCATGCTAAGCCAAGGGAGCTTTGCAGGTCCTTAGTTAGAAAGTAATAAGATAATTATCTTAGCTCAGGTTTCTCCAAGATGAAGCCTGAGGCACAGTGTAATTAGGCACTAATGATTTATTGGGGAGTATAATCCCAAGAAATCAATAATAAGGAAGAGAAGGAAGAGAGAGGCAGGAGGCCGCAGTGGGAAAGCTGAGGCAGTACTGAGTTGGCCACAGTGGATTGCTCGTCCTTGCAGGACATCTTCACAGAGGCCATCTGAGTGAAGGGCAACCTGAAACAATCCACGGGATAAGACAGGAGTGCAAGTAGTTTAACACCTGGCTCCTTCCTGGACCATTGCTCATCCTTGCAGGACATCTTCACAGAGGCCATCTGAGTGTAGGGCAACCTGAAACAATCCACGGGGTAAGACAGGAGTGCAAGCAGTTTAACACCTGGCTCCTGCCTGTCTCCTGACTCACATCGGTCCACATCTGCTCCATGAGGTGTTAGTATCCCTTTGCTTCTGGGTTGAGACACTGGGGTCCAGACAGCTGCTTGGGAAGCCAGCCCCTCCGCAGGTCCAGTCCAGCAAGGGCCGGGGTACAAGGGTCCCATGTGTAGGTCCTTGGTGGTGGTTATGGTGGCAGGAGCTGGACTTTGTAACTATATCCTAGAACCATCACAGCTAGGAAGGCGAATAAATGTCAATACCCACAGCTGGGAGTGGGGGCCTGTGAGCCGGGTCAAGGAGATGGCACATACACCGAGTCCAGTCTGTGATCAATCTGGTGTTGGGTGCATAAGAAGATGACAAAGGCCACATCAGCCCTAATTTATGAGATACGAGTCTGCACTAGAAGAGTGGAAATGGTACAGACAGAGATGAGTGCAGAAATGTTCTGAAAGAAAAGACTTTTGTTAGTTTTGAATGCAAATAAGGGTGGGAGAGAGGGAAGGAAAAATTAAGCAAATATGTTGCTAAAGTGCATCAGAGTCAGGCCCTGCTAGAGGAACATTTTCTTAATGTTGTGGATTATCATGACATCTAGATTGCTGTATTGAAGAAATAATTTTGCTTAAGTGTGCGCTGTCCATTTCTCCTGCAGTATCACACTCACTCTATGCGGTCGAATAAGGCTTAGAATTGAGAAACCTTCATTCCTGACCGGGGTCTCCATCTGACTGTTCCACAGACTGTGTCCCCAGGGTACTTATGTTCATGGTTCTTCCAAACCTTAAGTGATACCACAGAGAAGTTACTTTATTTCAAACTGTTCTTTCCCATGTGGTCACGATGGATGCTGCGTTTCTTAGTATAACAATTACCCACTTTCCCCTCTAGTTAACCATCTTGTTCAGTATCCTTTTCTGACAAGCCAGGACATAAAGGTGTGGAAGATATTCTGATGAGGCCCTATTCCAGAGTAGGGCCGCCCTTTCCCTTGTAATGGTTCATGGAATTAAGCAATTATTAGGGGAAGAAAAACCTAAAAGTATGTCAAATCAGAGGCAAGCCACACAGTCTAAAGTGGAGATATCTGTGCAAATGGGGCTGCACACCAGCTTAAAGCCTCGGTCTGCGACCAAGGGGAGTGGATGTTAGAAGAATCAAAGATATCAGGGGGACAGAGGGGAGATGAACCTGGACTGATTTCCGAGCTACTGGATAACCAAGGTATCCCAGAAGGAGACAGACACCCACAGTCTGTGTGTTTTACCAGCTGCATCCACAGCTATTCATCCCCGCCTCTCCTATAAAATACGCACCAGATTTAATGGAAAAAGATGCACTCCCTTGTTCAGGCCTGTGAACTAGCAGTGAGTAAGGGGTAGCGTGAGCAAGCACGGTGGAACCACAGTGCAGTCCTAAACTGGGAGCAGCTGGCCACGGACCTTGGCACCGCCCACGTGGTTGAGTCAATGTCTCTGGCGATTGGCCCTTCTGTCAAGGGGACTCCCAGTCTCTAATGCACTGTGTGGGTGTCTTTGTTTCCACACGACAGTCAAAATTGAGTTTCTATTTAAGCTGCTTACCTGAAATCCTGATTTTTCTTAACTCATTGAAAGGATTTTAGCTTTCTTGCTATGCTAGGTTTCTTTTGGAGTCTTTGTATACTAAACGTGAAGAATACTAAACATAAAGAATTTGATTTTAGAATAAATAATTTTAAGAAAGAATGTGATAAAGGGTAGGAGACAGAGATGAGAAAACAATTAACTGCAACTAATTTTCTGCTTCTGCTTTTAATATCTGGTAAATAAATGCCAAAAAAATGCATAGTAAAAACTAACCACCATTTTGGTGTTTTAAGAGAACTACTTTAAAAATTTATTTTATTTTTTGAGACAGAGCCCCAAGCTGTCACCCTGGGTAGAGTGTGGTGGCATCACAACTCAGCAACCTCCCAACTCCTGGGCTCAAGGGATTCTCCTGCCTCCACCTCCCAAGTAGCTGGGACTACAGGCACCTGCCACAATGCCCGGCTAATTTTTGGTAGCAGCCATTGCTGTTGTTTGGCAGGCCCAGGCTAGATTTGAACCTGCCAGCTCACCTGCTTGAGCCACAGGCGCCAAGCCGGAGAACCCCTTTTATTGGTCAAATAGAAATTGGTCATTCCAATGGCTGAGCTAAATTACTCTGATGAAGATGGTCTTCCCTAATTTCCTCCAAAACACTTCAGCTTTAAAAATTGAGTTTAAAAAATGACCTCTTCTAATATCAAAAGTGGATATAGTTACAGAACATGTCTAGCAGGTAACAGATTAAATGCCCTTTCTATGGAGACTGTATCACTAACAGAATTTTTGATAATTCTCAAAGGTGAATTAGAAATGGGCATAGTGTAGCATGGACTTTGGAATAAGACTGCATGATTTGAATCTTGGCTCTGTTCTTTATTAGCTTGTAAACATTTTGCTTGTTTCCTCATTTGTAAAATGGGAACAATGATAATTGCTATATGTCTTACAGAGTTGTGGGGATTAAATGAGATAACACGGGTAAACTGCTTAGAACTCTGTATATGCATAAAGACTTAGTAAGCACTCTCTCTAAGTGATAGTGGGCTAAAATTACTATTGTTAATTAAATAAAAAGGAGTGGGAAATTTTCTCATTAATGTCAATAAGTTTTCAAAGAAGAATTGTTACTCGCTTGAGAGAACAAACTTTTTCAGGTATATCAAAAATACTGTTTTTCTTTAACATTCAAATATGAGTAAAGGCATCTTTATTAAGCTACTTTCATATAGTTTTGTTTCCATTACCATCTGTGGACAAATGTAATTACACTGTCTCCTTAAAACTTTCTACAAGTCAATATTTTTTTTAAGTGAACAAAATTGGAATTTTCATTAGTTTGGGCAAATGTTCACCTACTTGGTTTGGAAGATTTTCCTGTGTGATCACCCATCCAGCCAACGCTTAATACACAAGGCAGATTTTCACAGTTGCCTCATTTTATAGGGAGAAAATCTGAAGCACTGACGATTTATTCATAATGACCCAGAGGATCCATGATGAAGTGAGTTATCCCCTAATCATTTCCCTTTCCATAAGGAAAATCTACAAAAGAAAATCAAAGGAAAATAAAATGAAATTCTCTAAAATTGTAAGATGACAGAAGTAGACAAAAATAATTTAATGGCTCCTCAGAGTCCTCAAGGTACTTTCCAAACTCCTCAAATGACATTTAAGGGTCTTCCTGGGGAGTATTTAGTCTTGCAAATCTCTCTTTCTAAATTTTCCACTTCTATGATTTTGAATTATTTTCAGGTGCATTGGCGCCAGGTCTGTGAGGCCTCAGTGTTTCGACATAGGCTGTTCCTCCTTCCTGGAATAGGACTGGCAGCCCTTTTCCCCTTGCTGTTTTTGCCTGGCTAACATGTGCTTAAGCTTTAAGACTCATTTAGGTGGTATCTTCCCAAAGAAAATCTGAGTTAGGTATTCTTCCTTCCCTATTAGACAGAGTTTCTCCTTTTATTCCCTTTTCTGGAGTGTGTGCTCCTGGCAGACATTCAACTGTGTCATAGTAACTTTTTTATCTAACAAATAGAGATTAACAGATGTAGGCCATGGCCCAGGCAGTAACTGTTCTAATCACTTTGTTTAGCCAGAGTTAGACGCTTTGAACTTGTTTACCCAGTTAGACACTTTGAACTACATGTAAATAAGCTGGCCAATGTGGCCCTCTAGTGGCCAAAGTGAGGAAATACCTTTATGTTGGGGTATTCATTACATTTTAATTGACTCGCCATTTATTTAAGTTCTGGAGCTCTATCCACTTTTGTCCCTTTTGCCTACCTCCTACCTCTTTAAGCAGTTTTGCTCATATATATTCAAATACTTAATAATAATAATGCCTTATTTATTACAATTTTACTAAACACATTCAATACACAAACACGAGACAATATTTTAGTACTTTTATCCCAATTTTACTGGTGAGCAAATTGTGATTCATAGTATTAATTAACTTTTCCAGAGTCACATAGTAATTATGTAAAAAAATAGGAATCTATCCGAAGTCAGACACCTTAAACATTAGGGAAAGATGGGAAAAAACAAAAATTCAATCCAGGACTTTGGCCTCAAACACATTCCTCTATTGTAGAATTTATCAAATTGTTTTATAGTATTTATTTACTTGTTTATAATTCATCTTTGTTTTCCTATTGCCTAATACAGTGTATAGCACACTGTATGTATATGATACATGGGTTGATCAATGTTGTATATGGATTTATAAGTAAGTTATATCACAACTACTTGAGTCAAACTGATGTGTGGAATTGACAATTGAATATCTCTGCTTGGCTTCCATGCTTTTTTACACTATCCTTGGCATAGTCTCGTCTTTGTCAACCAATAAACTTCTCCCATTCATCAATTCAAATATTGCTTTCTCTATAACCTTCCCCAGTATTTACCTATTTACCCAGGCAGAGATCAATACTTCCTCCTTTGCATTCCCTAGCTCCCCAGACACAGCTTTCTGCCTGTAATTATTAGTTTATACATCTGTCTTCTCCAGACTGTGAGGTCTTTGTCAGCATTTCAGACAGAAGAAACGGCAATATCAACGCAGCCAGCTCACGGTTTCTGTCCTGATACGAGCATCGCAGCAACATTAGACAAAGCCTAATGATGTGGCAGTGAGATTAGATTTTATAGTCCGCTGTCTTCCACATATTGGAACTGTCCTGCCAAATGACTTTTCTCCTCTATTGTGCTCTGTTTTAATTTGGCGTGGGGAAAGTAAGCTCTTGCTTGGTTCAACTATTGTTTCAAATAAAGCCATTTGGACAAAAAAAAAAAAAACCACTAGGGACACATAAACCCTTTCCAATAGTTATCCAAGGAGAGTTTTATGAGAATTGATTTCTAACTTCTCAATTTCCATTAGGAGTCTTTCCTAGAAATCAATGACCTGCTCTCATGGCACACCCCTCCTCAATCACCCTTCTCCATATTACACCAAAAGGCAAACTCCTCACCCTTTCCAAAATGAAATAAAATCTTACTATGGAATATCGCCAGTGGGGGCAGTAGGGGTGGATTCTAGGATAGCCAACAAAGGGATAATTTAAAATGTTGATGAAGATATTGAGGAAATGAATGATAACTCAAGTGGTTTCTTAAGATTTCATGATGGGGTATTCATGCATTTTAATTGACTCACCATTTATTTAAGCTCTACCACTTCAAGCGGTTTTGCTCACATATATGCAAATACTTAATAATAATAATACCTTATTTATTATAATTTAACTAAATTTAAAATTTGCTTTTAACAAAATTGAGTTTTTAGCTGATAGATAATCAAAAATAATTTTTGACAATAAATACTGTGATTTTTGGCACATAAATTCAGATGAAGTTCTAGTTATTTAATGTAAAAGAAATGTTCTCCATTCAATTTTAATAAGAATTGAAAATAACAAATCCCCTTCTATTGCCATCTGAAGATGTATGTGATCAATAAATCTTTAAACCTTATACAGAAAAAAATAGGAGTAAAATAGATCCTGCATCATTCTAGGTAATAGTAATAGTAATCACAGATCTATTTTTTTGTGATGAAAGAAAGCCACATTGATCTCTTTAAGAGGTACATTTCTAATTATATTTTTTTACTTTTAATATTTGATATATTTTGATCAGGTGAATATTATTACAAATTTTGGAAACTCAATCCATAAGCCATTTTTTAATGTCACCCTTTAAATATGAATGTGTGCATAGTTTTTCAAAATTCTATTAGGAGAAACACTAGAAGAAAAAATTGAAGATCCTTGCTGTGGACCTTGGCCAGCCAGAGAAGGTGGGATCAGCTTTGTACTATCCTCAGGAGTGATGGACCCTTTCTGGTCCATCAGAGTCTAAGCCCAGAGTCTAAGGCTTTTTTGCAAGAATTCAAGGAGGCTCACTTTGCCTTTGTGGAAATTGTTCTTCCAGTCAGAAGTACCTGTGCCAATCCTTTCTGTTTCTTAATACCTTTTATGACCCCCCCCCTTTTTTTTGGAATTATTTTATACTTTATTCTTTATTTTTTGAGACAGGGTCTTGCTCTGTCACTCAGACTAGAATGCAATAGAGTCCTCATAACTCACAGCAACCCCAAACTCCTGATCTCAAGTGATCCTCTTGTTTCAGCTCCCAAGTAGCTGGGACTACAGGTGCCTGATCCTGTGACTGGCTAAGTTTTTCTACTTTTTATAGAGATGAGGTCTTGCTATGTTTCTCAGGCTGGTGAACTCCTGGCCTCAGCAATCTTCCCACCTTCCTAGAAGTGCTAGGATTATAAGCATGAGTCACTGTGCCTACCCAAATTTTATCTCTTAGCGAAGCCATTCCTTCAACACAGTCCACTGGGATTTTTCTTTTCATGGTTTTTCTTGCACCATAACCTTGACACATGACTGCATATCATCTTACATTGCCCTCTAATGTTGGGTATGGGTTAGTCTTGGTTTCGTAAGAATACAGTATTGTATTCTCCTCAATAGTCTCCCCCAGTGTTCTGAAGAGCCCAGGCATCACTCTACTGGTAGTGTTGATAGAATTTGTGAGGAAGTAGAAGCCGCCCTCTAGTGGCAGAAGGTGATAAAAAAGGCAAAATCATGGGCTTGGGGGACAGTCTTGGATTCTCAAAACCTGGCCCACTAATTGGTTCCTTAACGCTTGGAGCCACAGAACTCTTTTTCCAAAAGGAGGCACACCATATGCAGAGTGACGCTCATGGAGCCTGGTGCATAATCGGTGCATTTTCCTGAACGCTCCGACAAGCAAAGGAGAAGATGAGTAAGATGAGTGCTGGTGCCTTAGAAGTTGGGCCTTGCCCCTAGGCCTGTTAACCTACCCCCCTTTCTTAGGAGACTAGTTTTATTTTCATTCTGTATTTGGGCCACTCTTTCTCCAGCCTCTCTCTTTTCACTCATTCAGCAGATACCAATGCTGATGTTCTCCCTTCTCACCATTTCGTGGTTTTCCCAGTATCTGCCCACACACCTTGTACTTTTTATTTCACTTAATCACCATCTACCTATTAGGCAGGTTAGAAGTCACCAAGTTATTTTTAAATCCTCTCTCCCCTCACTCTTCACATTCAAAAGACAGATGGATTCTGTTGATACTAGTTGCTAACCGTCTCTGCAATTGAGACTCTGCTGGTCAAGCCTTTAAAGTCACCCTGGTTGGGGTCCCATTATATTTTGCCTGCAGTAATCTTCAGGTTGTTTTCCAGGGCCCCGGACTGTTTCTAAGTTCCATACTACTTCTAGGGTGATATCTTTCAGTAGAAAAGGGAGGAGGAAGAAAAAGGGAATTTAACTGTGTTCCTCTCATGCTTTGTAATAATTTACTCTGTCACAGGGGAAAAGGTTCCCCCCCCCAAAACCACCTTAGCTAGAAACTTTAAAAGACTGCTTCAGTGTGACCTCATCTGTCTCTCTCCATCTCCTCTGGGCCCTGGAATCTCTGCATCGCTCACCATTCACAGCCCATTTTGTGTCCTTGTGCCTCTCCACGCTCTGATACGCAATTCTTCATTCTTCGGGAATGTTCTTTTCCTGTCTGATGCACTCAAGCTCTTTTCTGTGACTCTGATGCATTGTGTCAGATGTGTACACCTCTCCTGTCCCCTTAAACATCCAGAGTCCCTCCTCTTACTCAGCATCGGATGTTCAGCGTCAGCTTGGTGCCTGACAAGTGCTAGGTGCTCAGTAAGTAATTATTGAGTGAGTAAATCACTCTGGGGAGCTACAGAGAAACACATGAATAATATTATTAATTTTACTTTGTGTGGCGTTGTTGCAAAATATAGGTATAGATGAAGACCATGGAGGCACAGGAGACGTCCCCACCCTTGTCAGCCATTCTTGCATGGGAACGGGTCACGTGCTGACATCTGCCCGCAGGCAGGTGAAGGCAGCCCGTCGCATCATTTTACCACGACTTTTCTCAGTCTGAGCTGTTGGAACCCCTCTTGTCTTTCTGTCTGATAGCCAAGCCAGATGACAGCCGAGCAGAGGGCAGAATTAAAAGAGACTCTTGCTCTAGTAACTCTCCTTGACTCACTCTAGAGTTCCTTTCTGGGAGAATATTTAATACAATAGCCACATCATGGGGATTAATTTTAGGGTTTTTTATTTTTTCTCTACTTAAAAACTGCATGCCAATTTTCTGTTTTCTTCCATGGATGAATATGTTTTCAATCAAATTTCCTGGAGACCATGGGGCATTGACTCTTAGGTCTTTTAGCTCTTACAGCCCTCTCTCTGTTTCAGATATTCAGTAAGGTATTTCCATGGGAGAATGCATCTCCTCTCTTATGTCTGGTTTTCCCTGGCACCATGCTATACTTTTCCACTTTCTCTTCTTTCAGGGATTGTTTCCATTGCTACTCTAACTGTGCTGGCCTATGAACGTTACATTCGTGTGGTCCACGCCAGAGTGATCAATTTTTCCTGGGCATGGAGGGCCATTACCTACATCTGGCTGTACTCCCTGGCATGGGCAGGAGCGCCCCTCCTTGGCTGGAACAGGTACACCCTGGATGTGCACGGACTAGGCTGCACTGTGGACTGGAAATCCAAGGACGCCAATGATTCCTCCTTTGTGCTTTTCTTGTTTCTTGGCTGCCTGGTGGTGCCGTTGGGCGTGGTAGCCCATTGCTATGGCCACATTCTGTATTCCGTTCGAATGGTGAGTTGAAGACTACAAATGCCCTTTCCGCAAACCACAGCAAACATTTTGTGTTGAAAGGAGTCAAACTCTTCCCATACGGTCAGTAGTTGCCCAGAACTAGAGCTGTATGTAGGAACTTTCCACTGGGTTGGGTTTTGCACTATGAGTCACTGTCTAAAAAGACCAATGAGAAATAGCATTTAGTCTCTCCCCATCACTCTCTAAACCAGAAGAAGGAAGGAAAGGCTTCTTGACAGGCAGAATCATCAACCAAAAAAAAAAAAAAACCTACCTTACCCAGCTCTCTTAACCTTTAAGAACTCTAAAAAAGGGAATTGCACACTTCCGTAATTTTATTCAGTCTAAGTTTACAAAAAACCATTACTAGAGAATGGCGCAGATGTTTTATCTGAAAAGAACACCAGCACCATAAGGAGAAAAACTGACCACAAACAGGTGTCATCTTTGGTGCCAGTAGGAAGGGTGTTTGAACTAAACCCGTCCAGGCTCTAACTTGGGCCACAGATGTTTTCCTTACCCACTGCTGACTCTGTTCCCTACTCCGGTCTCTTGGCCACTCCGTCAGGCCCTTCTAACTTTCACCCATTGTTCTAAATCAGACTTAGCCACGTGCATCACTTTAAATCATGATTCATTGCCCTCAACTTACATGTTCCTGTTTTCTATGCATGCTTATTTTGTTAAAAGAAAAATCCTGGGCTCAATCTAGCTAGCTGTTTTCTCCATGCCTATAGTCAAACTACAAAGAGGAGCTGGAAGAAAAAAACAAAAAACCACACATGTCCACTCTCAGACGTCCTCTCAGCCCAATCTAGCTATCTTTGTGTCCTCATGAGGTCCACTCTCGCCACACCTTGACTATTCCGAATCCTCACTTTCCATTTTAATCTCTTGCCCTACCATCCCCTCTCATTGATATCAAATACTTGTGCTTGTTACTTATTGGGCAGAATATAGTAAAGCCATTATCAACAACTTCCTGAGCTCCCTGCCTTTCCGTCTACAAACCACTGATGCTTAGACCTTGCTCTTCAGTTCAGGGTGTGACAGGAGAGGTTTCCCAGGACTACCTGATCCTGTGTTCCACTTACCCCCCAGCCTCTTCTCTGCCCCAGGGGCCTCTCCCCAATTTAATTCTATTCTCTTTCATTTGTATCCTCCATCTCTCCCTTACTACTGGCTCTCTCCCTTTAGCATATTACCATGCTAATTATTTTTTTAATTAAAAAAAAATCTGCTCTCAGCACCCGGTAGCTATCACTCTATTTTTGTATTTCTGATCACTGTAAACTCAAAGACACGTTGGTGGCTTCTGGTGCTGCATCATCACTCAGTAAGTATTCATTTAATCAACACTTACTGAGCATCTAAAATGTACCAATTTCTTGCTGTTAATAGCCTGAATGTTTGTGTCCCTCCCAAATTCGTATGTGAAAACCCTCAGTACCAATGTGATAGTGTTTGGAGATGGGACCCTTGGAGGTACTTAGGGTGAGATGAGGTCCTGATGATGAGTCTGATGTGATTAGTGTCTTAACAAAAAGAAACCCCAGAGAGCTCACTCTCTCTTTCCTCATGTGCATAAGGAAGAGGTCATTGGAACTCACAGTGACACAGGGAGAGGAGAGGCCCCAGAATAGAAACCACCTTGCCAGCACCTCGGTCGTGGGCTTCCCAGCCTCCAGAGCCTGGAGTTCAAAGAGTTTGCAGTTCAGTAAATTCATCTAGCATTTGTACCTCAACCCCTTGCAAAGTGGCACCTCCTTCCCCTACCATATTCTCACTGAGACAGCCCCCCTGTAAGGTCACTGATGAGCTCCCAAATGTGAGATCCAGAGGACACGTTTCCACTCCCTTTGGCATCTGTGGCACTTGAGTCTGCTGACGATGCACACTCACTTGTGATGTTCCCGTCCCATCGATTCTAGGACCTCCTCTGCTGTCTTTGTTGCTGACTGTCTGGCCCCCATCTGCTTTTCTTCCTCAAGTGCTTTTCTCCCTTGGGCCTCCCAGCGTCCCGTGCTTAGCTCTCGTTCCATGCTCCAGACTGGCCTTGGGTACGGCCAGGATTTCTCTTTGTAACACAAGCTTGGTGACTTTGAAATCTCTATTTCCAGCCCAGGTCTCCTGACCTGTGTCAGGTTCTTGTCATTGATTGCCTGTTGCACACCTGTGGTTAGACAGTCCACAGACTCTGATTCAGCACATGCCATCTTCCCCCCAGAGCCTCCACACCTCCATTTTCTTTCCCTTCGAATGTTCATCATTCCTCGTTACATCCATCTTTATGAATAGTCTTTACTCAAGTCTCCCCCACAACCAACGAATGATGAATTCTTATCTATTTAACTTAAATGTCTTCGAAAAAAATCCATTTATTTTGGATTTTATGCTATGGATCCATAAATTTATTCTAACCCACCCTCAGAATTGGTTGCCCATTCCTAGGTCTGCACGTAGCCTCCTGGTCACCGCCCTGCTGGCATGTACCACCTGTTGAAGTCGTCCATTTGTGTGCCTGTCACCCTTCCATATAGTCCCTCAAGAGCCGAAGCTGAATCTTATTTGTTCATCTTTTGCTGGAACAGTACCTACATGTAGTGGGTGATCACCGACTATTTTTGGAATAAGTTACAAGCAGAGAACATAGAAAGGGGAAGATGGGGACGGGATGAAAGTGCAAAGAGAGTTAACTTTAGACTGTGCTGTTACCTCACCAGAAGTCTGTGTAAGTGATTTGCCTCCATTTCCTGTTGAGAGGAGGAACTCATATCAGGGTTGAAGACAGAGCTACTCACTCGAGCCTGAGGGGCAGCCTTTGAAAATCTACGGGTGTCTGGATCGATAAGAACTAGGCGTTAGTCGTTTGTATAGTCAGAGAACACTTTTAGAGAGGATTGTGGAGGTAATTCTCCACAATTGGAGAATTTGTTGTAAGTGGACAATTTGGTCGTGGGTTCTTGCCTCAGCCAGAGCAATTTTGAAAGATATCCTGAAATGATTGCATAAAGGGTGTGAGACGTGAAGTAGAGCTCTTTATTGGAAAATGGTTCAGGATAAAGGACCAGAGAATAATGTAGCAAACAGGCCCCAAAGAAATACATAAAAATTAATCATGAAAGCTTCACATATGCAAGCCCAAATAGTCTGAAACACTATTCAGGGTCTTTACCTTATTCCAAAGAGGATAAGGAATATTCCAAAGGAATAAGGTAAAGGAAGTCTGGTGGGCATGTAGTTCCAAGATGATAAATGAGTGCTCCACTTGGATAGATGGGGAGAAAGGGAAAATGGTTCAGATAAAACTGCGGGGACCCTGAGATGTGGTTATACTACATATTACTAGTTAATTAAACTATGAAGAGTGAAAATAATGATTCCAAATGTTCCATAGTATCATAAAAGTACATACACATATAAAGATATAAGTTTCAAATATAAATAAATATTTAATGTCAAAAACCCCACAAAATCACATGTGTGGAACTCAGTATTAAGTCTGGTAGGTTATTTGTTTTTACCCCCTTTCATCTTTATTTTAGTGAAGGTAATTAGTTGACTTGCTCAATATCATACTGGGAGAAAAATGGTGACTCTAGGGTATGAACCCCAAGTTTTAAATTCCAAATCTAGAACCACAACTTCTCCATAAAGACTAAGGTGAACCCCACCTCCAAAATGATGTTCTGAAAATAGAATAATATTCTATCACATTAAAAAATAGTTTCTATTAAAATAGAATTGCACATACATAATAATAGTAGCAGAATTTTAAGACTCACTGCCAACCATACATATTGTCACTACTCTGTATATCACCAATTTTAATGTTTTGTTTCCCTTTATTCTTTGCCAACCTGAATGCATGATTTTGATAAGAACATGGGTTTTTAATATAATTTTAGATGTTATCAATAACTTAGGAATTTCAATTCAAATACATGTTTACATAGCACATGTTGTTTCTGAAATGTTTTCTCTTAATTTGATAATGTTAGAGCTAAAAGGTACTCTTAGAGTTCATTGAAATGTAGTCAATTTCCAAGCTTAAAATGATCAATACTAAGTATCAGCAGTATACCTTGTACCTTTTTAAAAATCAATATATGATGTATAACACATTTGTATTTTTGTAGCAAAATTAGTATAATTTCTTAACATTGTTCAGAAAAACAAATTTACTAATGAACATATTGGTGCTGAATATTCTTTCCCTTACCTTAATAAAAGAGAAACAACTAAAAGACACTTATCCATGAAACTCAAAGAACTTGCAGACTGTATATCCTTCTTCTTCAATAGCTTTCCTGCGACAAAGTAGGAGCAGATGTGCTGATTTTAAAGGAGCGGGGCTCCCTGAGCTTTACCAAGAGCTTTCCTCAGCAAATGAACCCCGATGTAACCATTTGCAAATTCCTCATCAGTTTTTACTTTATAGTCATTAGCAGCTAACTGAAAGACACAGTAGTTTCGAGCCAGAATTCATTTGGGAATTAAGTTCTCATCCAGATCAGCTATAGGCTTAACCGTACCAAACTCCTGCCTTGACATGGTTTAAGAACTTGAGGATTAATGCTCTGGATAAAAGAGTTTCCAGGATCCCAGAGAAATTGTTTTCATTTTATCAAGGCTTTTAGCAACTTTAAGATCTAAGCAAAATAATTCATTTTATTTGTATTGAGTAAATTAGAAAAGCATTACAAGCCACAGAAGGATTTATGAGGTTATATAGTTCAACCGTAACAGGTTCCAGGTGAGGGAATGGGCCCAGAGAGATTGAAACTGAGCTCAGCTGCTGGTCTAGCGTCAGCTGTCAGCCTCCCAAGGTCTTATTCAGTTTTCTTTCCATTAAGTTGGGCCCAAGATAGTGTCTGAATATCTGTTATCAAAACAGCAAAAGAAAATGATCATTTTATTTTGTTAACCACCTCCTTTCTTTCTCCTTTCTGCAGCTTCGTTGTGTTGAAGATCTTCAGACAACACAAGTAATCAAGATTTTAAAATATGAAAAGAAAGTGGCCAAAATGTGCTTCTTTATGATATTTACCTTCCTGGTCTGCTGGATGCCTTATATTGTGATCTGTTTCTTAGTGGTTAATGGTCAGGGACATCTGGTCACCCCAACAGTGTCTATTGTTTCATATCTCTTGGCTAAATCAAACACTGTATACAATCCAGTGATTTATATCTTCATGCTCAGAAAGGTAAGCTTTGTAATTAACTGTTTTTACCCTGGGAGTGGGGTTGCCGAGCCAAGGCAAATAATTGTTTTAAAATATGAGTATAGGCTTGGCACCTGTGGCTCAACGTGCTAAGGCGCCAGCCATGTACACCTGAGCTGGCAGGTTCAAATCCAGCCCAGGCCCACCAAGCAACAATGACGGCTGCAACCAAAAAATGGCCAGGCGTTGTGGTGGGCGCCTGTAGTCCCAGCTACTTGGGAGGCGGAGGCAGGAGACTCGCTTGAGCCCAGGAATTGGAGGGCTTCTATCCAGGGTGACAGCTTGAGGCTCTGTCTCAAAAAAAAAAAAAAGACTATAAACTAAATACTAATGACATAATTGAGGGTCAAAAAAGAGAGAGTCAAATGTACCTATTTATTATATTTTTATTGATCTTTTCTCATCTGGGCAAATCTATGTATTAAATGTTTATTTTTC
>CAUYON010116632.1:0-20501 GCA_963573935.1 Arctocebus calabarensis
AACCAAACACTGGTAGCTCCGTCTGGCTCGGTGGCTCAGTCTGGAGCCCCAGACAACACTCAAAGACCCCCACACTCTTGCCCCAGTTCTCCCAAGGCAGTTCAACTGAGTGCCAAGTCCAAAAGAAACCCAAACAGCTCACAGGCAAGGCCTTTTCAGTTTGCAATCTCACTGCTGCTGTAGCCACAGCTGACGGCAGGATTAGACCGAACGAACACATGCAACCACTTGCCAGATCTCCACTGCTTTTGCCTTCCTCAGGGAGTCCAGAAGACTCACGCTGTCTCCCTGTGTCCCCAAAGGGATGTTTCTGGGCAGATCTCGCTTCTCTCCCCACTCTCACCGTGCCCAGTTGCCAGGAAGCTGTTACTCGGCCGCCATCTTAAAGCCACTCTCTATCATTTTAGTTTTGATCTTTGACCTCTCAGGTCTTGAGGTCCCAGTTCTGGAGGCTGAGGAGACCAAGACTGAAGCAGAGGCAGAGGCAGAGTCCTGTGGCAGCCTGCTTTCTGATTCCTAGGCAGTGCCTTCTCCATTACTCTAACTTCTTTATCATCTAGCTCTGGATTATTTTTAATAATCAGGTTAAATATTGTTATTAAATTATTGGCATCACTTCTAAAATAAAATACTATTTTTCTCAGGTTAATGTATTCAACAATAAAAGCAATTTTCATACTGTTAAACATTGAGTATTGCCTAGTTAGGAAAACCATGATTTGAAGTAAACCCACTTGCTTTTTGAGTTTGTTCATATTTGTTTTCTCTACTTTACAGAAATATCGGTATCAAGATGAAGATACACCTCCTCAAGAGCATATTTCCCCACAAATCACTAATGAGATGATAGGTCCAGAATTGGTTCACGTCTCAGAGAAGAACCTGTCAGAGATTGAGAATGTCCATGGATTTGTTTCTCATTCTCATATTTCACCAATAAAGGTAAGATAATAACTATGTTACTGCTATGAATTACACATTTCTTTTGTTACAAGTATAGATCATGCTCAGAAAGAACTATACTTTCATGCATTCCCCCCCACCCTATTCTCCTGATTGATTTTAGTTTTATAGTTATGAGGAATTTCATGGTCCTTATTAGTATTCAAAACAACCACAGTTTTTAAATTTGGGGGATGATTTTTGGTAGAGACCAGATTTCACTATGTTGTTCAGGCTAGTCTCAAACTCCTGACCTCAAGCAGCCTCCTGCTTTGGCCTTCCAAAGTGCCGGGTTTATAGGCATGAGCCACTATGCCCAGCCCCCATATCATTTTTTAAAGGTGTATTTAAAGTATGAATTTTATTCAGTGATTCTATCTTTGTTTATAAGCTCCCTTAAAGAAAGTAACTTATAGTATATTTAAAATACCATACATTGAAATATTGTAAACATTTGTTTTAAATATTAGTTGGTACAGAAAAAGAGCATTACATTATCTTTGAAGTCCAGTACGTAACTTTTCCTGATGCTGTCATCTCTTCCTTCAGAAGTAACCACAATTCTAAATTTGATATTTATCCTTTCTTAAGAAGTTCTACCATATATTTAGATCTCCAATCAATATGTTATTTATTTTGCATATCTTTTTATAAAAGCAATCATGCTGTATGTACTATTAAACTGATTTTTGGGGGTTCAACATTATATTCCTAATATTTATTATTTCATTTCACTGCTCTAGAATTTTCTGTTTTACAAATATATTACAATTTATCTTACCTTTGACAGATGTGAAGGTATTTATTATTATAAAAAGTGCTTCAGTAAACACCAATTTTATATATACCTCTTTATGGATAATATCAGGTTGTTTTTCAGTAGTTGTATAATTTCCATATTCAGCAGCAATATATAACAGTTTTTAATTGATCCATATTCTCACCAGTACTTGGCATTCTTTTGCCCTTGTTTTGGTTTTGAAATAGTATATGATTGTGACTTCAATGTGAATTTTTTGTTTACTAGTGAAGTGGGATATATTTATTGGTCACTTAAGTGACATGCCCATTTAAGATTTTTGCTTGTTTTTGTATTGGTTCATATGTATTCTGAATACTAATTCTTTTTTGGTCGTATGTATGGTGAATGAGGATCATTTCTTACTAGTAAAACCTACCTGAGTTTGGTAATTCTCTTTGAGGGGTGATTTCAGACTGCTGGTCAAAATATTTAGTGGTTAATAGTATTATTCAGAATTTCTATTAAATGTTGATTTTGCTGGGCTGGTTTTTTCTAGGGATTTTCCCATTTCATTTTCATTTTAGAATTATTGATAATACCTTGTTAGTATCTTTTAATGTCTATAGCATGTGTAGACATAGACCTTTTAAAGTTTGTAATATTATTTATTTCTGCCTTTTTTTTCTTCTTCTTCTTCTTCTTTTTTTTTTTTTTTTTGAGACAGAGTCTCACTAGGTTGCCCTTGGTAGAGTGCTATGGTGTCAACAGCTCACAGCAACCTCAAACTCCTGGGCTTAAGCGATTCTCTTGCCTCAGCCTCTCAAGTAGCTAAGACTACAGGCGCCCGCCACAACACCTGGCTATTTTGTTGTTGTCATTGTTGTTTATCAGGTTTGGGTTGGGTTCAAACCCACCAGCCCCAGTGCATGTGGCTGGCTCCCTAACAACTGAGCTATAGGCACCAAGCCTTCTTCATCATTCTTTCCAAAGGATGGTCAGTTTCAAAGATGGGTCTTTGACTTATTTATTTAGTCCAAAACCTTTCCCTGGATATGTATAATTCTTTTACTTCTGATGTTTTGAATTTAAGGTCATTCTTATGGTTACAAATTGACCAAAGCAAATTTGCACCTGGCCAACTTTTCAGCTAACTCTTCAGTCTTTTCCATAGGTGTTTTCTTTGGCATGATGTTGACTTTGATATAAATATTTAAACAATCAGCCAGCATGCATAAAATATTTTATGTAGCCTCTTCTTTAAATCTGCGGAAGCCCTATCTCTCTGTGTCTAAT
This sequence comes from Arctocebus calabarensis, assembly GCA_963573935.1. Classification (NCBI taxonomy): domain Eukaryota; kingdom Metazoa; phylum Chordata; class Mammalia; order Primates; family Lorisidae; genus Arctocebus; species Arctocebus calabarensis. The sequence continues at coordinate 2,978 of CAUYON010116632.1, forward strand.
AAAATTCTTATCATAGGCAGATAAAACAATATCCCAGAGTCAAGATTTTGTTAATGCGTGAATCTCCACATATTTTAGGGATTAAATCTCACATGTCATCCTTAAAGATACAGGCCTTCTCAGAGTCTTTCCTTTCCTTTATTCAAGCATAGATTGTGTCTCTAGATTAGTTTAGTCAATCTATATAACTGGAATACTATGAATTCACCAATGAAATATCATATTGCTATTTAATAAGCCACTAATTTTATCAGTGAAATCCCACTTCAGTTGTGGATGATGTTGATCAAAGATGAATATGACAGTGATCTTACATCAGCTATCTCCAGATACAACTTTTCTAATTAAATGCTGGCTGATTAGTCTTGGGCTGTAATTTGGAGTGCAGACTGGCCTTTGGGAGTTTTACAAGATTTACAGGTGTTTATCATCTACAGCCACATTTAAGCAACATGGCACCACTGTCACCACTACTACTACAGTTGATCCTTAAACAAGTGAACTACACAGGTCCACGTCTATGTGTATTTCTTCCAAACAAACATGGATCCAAAAAAAAAAAAAATGAGTTTATGGAGAGTCAACTTGTTATATTTAGAGGGCCAACTTCAGGACTTCACATGTGCAGATTTGAATTTACAAAGATTTGGGTATACTTGGACAGTCTTTGAACCAATCTCCCAAGGATACTAAGGGATGACTATACTGCTACTACTATGCTGTCTGTGTTGAATTTCGTTTGTTTGTTTCTTTTTCTCCCGGAGACTGGGGACTCACTCTGTTGCCCAGGCTGGAGTGCAGTAGCATGATGATACTGCAGCCTCCAACTTCTGGGCTCAAGTGATCCTTCTGTCTGAATCTCTGGAGAGGCTAGGACTATAGTTGTGCACCACCGTGCCTGGCTAATTTTTTAAATTTTTCATAGAGAGTGGGTCTTCTAAGTTGCCTATACTGGTCTTGATTCACTGGCCTTAAACAATGCAAACACCTCAGCCTCCTAAAGTGCTGGGATTACAGGCATGAGCTACCACACTTGGCTTATGTTAGGTATTTTAAAGTAAATTTCTGACATCATTTCTCAAATCTTAATTATGGAGCAAGACTTATTATTTCTAGTATTCATAGAAGAAATATGAATGTCATAAGATTCTTACCTGCTTTCTTAATCTGATTCATTTGTTCCTTGATTCTTCACTGTATGGGAATGAAGTCAGTTTTTCCTGATTCTTTTGGTATCTCCATAAAATTCTCTTTTTCTTTACGTGCAATTGCTTTTTGTTAGTTACATGATAAAGAATTATGTTCCCAGCAGCTTTTTAAAGATGATTTTGACAGAGACTTATTTAAAGGAGTATGTTATTAAAATTAAAATATCCTTATCATCAGTTGTAAGACATCTTTTTGGGTGGCGCCTGTGGCTCAGTGAGTGGGGCGCTGGCCCCATATACCAAGGGTGGTGAGTTTGAACCTGGCCCTGGCGAAACTGCAACAAAAAAATAGCCGGGCGTTGTGGCGGGCGCCTGTAGTCCCAGCTACTCAGGAGCCTGAGGCAAGAGAATATCCTAAGCCCAAGAGCTGGAGGTTGCTGTGAGCTGCAAAGCCACAGGACTTTATTGAGGGCAACAAAGCGAGACACTGTCTCCAAGAAAAAAAAAAAAGGACATCTTTTTCACATTTTTTCTTTTCTGAAACTGTTGTACATCTTACAGTTACTGGCATTTTATCTTTGCCTTAGTTGAGTGGCAGTCTTTATGTAGTTGTATGTACATCTTTTGCCGATGCATTTTGATAAGACCAAGAAAGAACTACCATGAAGGAATCCTAGTGTATGTACTGTGTTAATAATACACTGATCTCATTAAGAAGCAAGTGAAAACCTGACCATCTTTGTAGGCCCTTCCCTTTTTCAGTTTATTTTCTTTTTTTAGATATTAATAACTTCAGTCTCTGAAGCAGTTATAAGTAATAACTTAATAGGGCTATTAAGTAAAGCAACTGGTCCCCCCCGTTGTTTGGCTTGCTGGCTATCTGATTTATATCTGGAAGCTGAACAGATAAGGATTGTCATTCCAAGTATAGGAAATTATCTAAATTCTCTTCCATCTGTTTCTAAATTACACTTTTAATATGTTTTTTCCTATTAAAAACTTTTTATACACATTTTCTCATGTGTATATTTCCCATATAATATTGGATATCAAGTTTGTAAAAACTTAAACTTTAAAAATCTAGAACTTAGGTTCGGCGACCATAGCTCATGACAGCCATATACATTGAAGCTGGCGGGTTTGAGCCCTGCCCGGGCCTGCTAAACAACGATGACACCTGTAACCAAAAAATAGCCAGACATTGTGGTAAGTGCCTATAGTCCCAGCTACTCAGGAGGTTGAGGCAAGAGAATCGCTTAAGCCCAGAAGTTTGAGGTTGCTGTGAGCTGTGATGTCATAGCACTCTCCAAGGGTGACATAGTGAGACACTGTCTCAAAAAATAAATAAATAAATAAAAATGTAGAACTTAACACATACTATTTACATAGAATATTTGTTCTATAATTTGATGACAATGTCTGATCTTTGTTCTTATTTTCATTTTTATTTTATTTTATTTATTTATATTTTTCGAGATAGAGTCTCACTATGTTGCCCTCAGTAGAATGCCATGGCATCACAGCTCACAGCAACTTCAAACTCTTGGGCTTAAGCGATTCCCTTGCCTCAGTCTCCCGAGTAGCTGAGGCTGCAGGCGCCTGCCACAATGCCTGGCTATTTTTTGGTTACAGTTATTTTTGTTTAGCAGGCCCAGGCCAGGGTCGAACCCACCAGCCTTGGTGTATGTGGCCGGCGCCCTACTCACTGAGATAATTATTTTAATTATTTATTAAAATAATTTTGCAAAGAAAGCTATAGTAAATAATCTTTGGACATAAAAGTAAGTTATTTCCTTTGGATGAATTTCCAAAAGAAAAATTATAGGGTCAGAAGCATATGAGCAGTTTTTAAGTTCTTGATTCTTTGTGACAGATTGTGTTCTACTATAGTTGTAATTTAAAAATTATTAAGGCTGTCCTGTTTGGGAAATTTCTTTCTGTTTCCCCTGTTTTATTCATAAGTTACTTTTGCAGATAACCTTACGAAATAACTATTTGAGGGAGTAGAGTAGGGATAATAGCAAAATGGTTAGGATTCCTTTAACTTCCTGCTTGAAAACCAAAATTGAAGAAAAATAACTTGTTTTGACATAAGGCAAATTTTAATGACTTGATTTTAATTTTTTAAAACCAGAAAAAATATTACAAGAAGCTCAACAATGAAGTTTATTTTCTTTATAAGTAGTATCATTTATTTATTAGCAGCCTCCTTTAAAAAATAAAAACTAACATAGGGAGCTTTCCCACTTTTAGTATTACAGTTTGGAGTGGAGCCAAGCAGCTCATGCTGTAAATGGAACTCAGTATATTATTATATACTGAGTATATATAGTATTATATTTGTACATGTTTCCAAATCACCAACAAACTCGGAAGTCTTTAAGTATAAAGACTTGAAGTATAAAGTATTGAATAATCTTGATGAAAAAGTTTAAAAGGTAAAGAATGAGAGGAAAAACAGTATTGAAAATCTAATATACCAAAAAACTCTACTAAGTAACCACAAAACTAACACACTATAAATGTGACCTAATAGGCATTCTTGTTACCTTTTTGTCTTTATGATCTTGGAACCTGTGCCCTCAAGGCCACACGTGGCCCTCCAGTTAACAATTGTATTGTTTTTGTAATTTGAAAAATTATCTTTGAATAGTAGTAGTTTGCGGAGTTGAATGTATTAATAAGTTAAGCACTGCTTCATTCTTTACAATTTTCATAAAAGCTTATAGTTAAAAAATAAAATTTATTTAATAGAGGCTTTAAAAATCAGCTACTGGAATATTTGCTTTATTTGTCAAGTAATACATGCATTTAGCAAACCTTTATTAAACATACGAGTAACTTTGTTAGACTTTCAATGATTAGTATTTTTATGGAAAAATAGTATATAAACCCAGTATGAAAAAATAGAGAAATTAAAATCTTAGAGTGTTCTGAAAAAAGCAAGTTGACTCTTAATAAGGTGTTGAAGGATATGTATAAGATGACAAGCCAGAGGAGGAGCCAGTTACTAAAGTAAATAAATGCAGTAGTAGGGTGATTGATAGTAAGAGGAAACTGTACAACTTCATGAAAGTGAATGATATTATTGCTGTTATTTGAGGTGTTTATTAGGAAATGAGGGCAAGACATAAAGGATCTGTATCTTGAGCTAATGAGTGGCCCTCTGAAGGGTTTACCAACATGTAACATTCCATGAAGTAATATTTTAGATGCTTGTGCTGGTTCTCATTACTAAAATGATGAAATAAGATAGTGAATGAGTTACCTTATTCAGGGCTTAACATAAGGTAGTTACAATTTTGTACTTTAAGATTCTGAAAGGGAAACTTTCTTGACAGTGTTGAGAAGAGTCACAAGAAAGAAATTGGAGATATATTGGTAAAAAATCCTAATTTTAAAGAGAAGGATGTGGTGAGTAAATTTTGGTGTTGCAAAAGAAGTGGATCAAGATTTCTAAAACTGAAAATAAGCTGGGAATTAGAGCAAGTGGTCAAAACAGTGAGTTGAACAAATAAAACCCCAGCCTTTTCCCAAATAGATTGAAATCTAGATGAAGTATTAAGTAGGGCAATAGGTGCATTATTAGGTGTTATGGGAGGAGACAGGGAGCATTAAAGAAACAAAAGAATTCATACTTGGTTTATCTTCCAATATCTTGGAATATTATGATTAAACTAGAATGTGCAAAGTAAACATTGTTAAAAGGGATTTGACAACAGAGAGAAAATGGGATAGATGAACAGGTAATTGTGCTAAATAAGTACATCTGGCTAGGCACATTTGATCCACTAGTACTGAGAATAAAATGAAATCACTAGCAGCACTCAGTGGTTTTTCAGAAATTACACGCAATGGGGGGTGTCATGTTCTCCTGCTGTATTCTGAATGTACATGAATAAGCAAATGTACTCATTTTGAACTGAATACTGTGGGAATGGAATTTTTCCTATTTTTAATATATACTTTTTGAAATCAACTTTATTCTTGCATCTCTAGAACATACTAAAATATTTTTGAATTTTAGCTGGTTTGGATGGACTTGGCATCTAAAAAGAGCACATAGAGTTTGTTTACAGTATGGCCACTAGATGGTGCTCATACAGAAGGAATTTGTGAAGAAGTGTAAGAGTGCTGTGTGTGTTTGTGTGTGTGTGTGAGAGAGAGAGAGAGAAAATGAGAGGGGGAGAATATCAGGGGTTTTCTACATAAATACAAAATCCATATGTGTATCAGTATTTTCAGTTCAATACCTCAGTATAGTTAAATATTTTGGAATTTAATACCCCAGTCAAGGATGGGGAATTGTGTCTTTCTGGATTCTTTAGTGTGACCTTTTGACTGAATCCAGATTTTATAGAACAAATACTTTCAATAAAGGGTTTTTTTTCTGAGAAGTTTGGATTCAATTGTAGAACCACACTTGGGGATCTGGAAGGCCACATGTGGAGGGTCAATGAACTAACTGTACTCAGTTTACTAAAGTAAGCTTTATCCTATTGCTTAGGCTAGAATTATATTATAAATTTTACTATATGATAAAGAAAAATTAAAGCTGCATAGAAAAAGGAACCTTAATTCTGTGTATATCATATTACAAAAAATGTTAATAGTGATTCTTTTTCATGATTTAGTTTGCACATTATTTTTTAATTCATTGTTTTAAGTAGATTGTCCAGGTTTTTCTATAATGGATTTAAATTTTGATTTATTGGAGTTTATCTTTCATCCCTGCTACATAATATTTGTGGCTATTCTAAAGCAAAGAATAGTTGGTTACCTTACACTTCTCAAATCACATAAAACCAGTTGTGATTTAGGTGTGTACATGATTGTGTATGCATGTGCTGACCTTTGCCCAATGGATACAGTGATCCTAGATTTTTGTAGGTCACATAACAGAACATCTTTCTTGAACCTGAAGTTATTCTTTGGTATGAATGAGTTCATACATTGAAAAGTATTTCTTCCCTGTACTCTGGGGGAAAATGGAATGTTGTGATCTGTCAACTTTAGATTGTACCCTCACGCTCTTTGGCTTGCTATGATGAATCTATGACACTAAAGGCTTACTGTTGTTTCTGTGTTAGTACTATTTGCAACTTGAGGTGGGAGATTTGCAGTCATCATTTGTATTCAGTATCCTTATCCCTGCTAATCCAAGTTAATAGAGCCAATATCAGTTCTTGGGTTTACCCCCTTGCCTTTCCTTACGTTTTCATTAGACATGAATCAAGGCGCATTTGGTGGTGGGAGAGGGGGGCGCCAAATCAGTTACTACAGCACTTGTATAAACTACATCAGTCAGTTCTTCATTAAGTCCCTGGTCCATAGTAAAGCTTGAATTTTTTTTTTTCAAGAGATTTTGTAGTTTTCCTTTAGAAGGGGATTCTTAAGTATGTATACCCTTTAATGTTTTCCTCTATTCCACTACCCTCAATTAACTAGAATTGGTGTGTCTAGGGCTACACATTGCTACTACTGCCTGCACAGTCATTGGGAAAGCACCAAACTTTCTGCTATAAACTCTGTCACAAAACATCTCACACCCAAGAGTCCCACGTCTTTCAGTCCTTGTTGGGTCTATATCAATATCATAGGGATGGTGTCATAGAGACGAATTAGCATCTTTTTTTGCTGAGCCAGGATTGGAAGTGGACCTTAGTGTGGTTTGACAATGCTGCTTTCCAGGAGGCTGTATCTAGTTGTACTGGTAAACACAATAAGCAGTATTTTGTTGGTCCACATCTGAAAAAATAACCGTAGTTGATGGTTGGGATTTTTGATGGTTTCTTGTTAACATAAAAGTTGAATTAATCATTGGTAAGTTAGTAAGTAACATTTCTTAATATTTCTAAAAAATATATTTTAAAATTTCAGATTAATATGAGGGTACACACAATTAGCTTGTAACATTTGCATTGGGTAGGTAAGGTCCTTGTTTCCCATACTATTTTTAAATGACCACATGTTGTAATATATACTAATACAGCATAGTGTTAAGAGGACAGGCTTAGGAGTCTGTGGTTCTCAAATTTGAGGATGCTTAAAAGTCCCTTGGGAAGTTTTTAAAAATAAAAATTCCCCTGTTCCCCCTCTCTCTCCTAAAAAATTCTGACAGGGAGGGAGTATACCAATCCGTATTTTTAAGTAACACTCCAGGCAATTATGAGGTTAACTACCATGTTGAAAAATGCAGACCTATGTATTAGATGTTAGATAATGTTCATTTAGCAGCCAAACAATATTATTTTGTGAGCCAGAGTATTATTTAGGTAAAGTAGAATAAAACACATTTCATTGGTTATGGAATAAAATATTTACCAATGTTAATTCTTTAGCAGTTTTAAAAATACACAGCCTTATAATCTTCATGTTTATAATATGCAAGAGAGATAATACTGATAATTTCTTAACCATACTTTTTTTATCATTATTATACAAGTTCCAGAAGCCAAATATTTGTTTTTCAAATTAGTCTATTTCTGTTTCCAGACTCAAATTATCAAATGCATTAAAAAGCATTATATTCCATGAAAGGATACATGTTACATTACAAATTTTCCTCTATCATTAGATTTCAGAGTTTAATATAGATAGTACCTTTAAAAAACTTAGAACTGGTCTTAAATAATGTAAGATCCTTTTTTGTATGGAAATTCATATGTGAATCGCCAAGATTGTTTAAATGAAATTATTTTAACAATGAGAAAGAATCCTCTTGAATTGTTTTATAATAATTCAGTTCATATTTATAATTTATGTAAGCAGTAAAGAAGCCATTGGATTTTACTACAGACTGTGATTAAACTTGGTAATCCGGGGTTTCTCCACCCAGTGCACTAAATCAAGCAGCCCCACAGGGTCTTGGTAGTCCAGTGTTTGTAACATCCTTCTATACCTGCTAATCGACCTCACTTCCTGGATTTCAGTCCATCTAGTTATCAGCTAACAAAAGAACAGCTTTCGGTTCCTGCAGACGCTGGTGAAAAAATAATCATGAGAAAGAAATCTACCTTATGTCGTCTTTTCTGTCTGCAAAAATAAACTCAGCCATCATACAGCTAACAGGTACAGAGGGAAGATACAAGCTTTTTCATAGGAAGAAATTACCAAGAAAATGAGCATCATTTCTCCAGGTTTTTATTTTCCCTGATCTACAAGTGATGCTGCTGTAATTCTAGCTGCAGTTTTTACTGATCATTCACCACTCAGCAGCTGGTAGAGAAGTAAGACTGCTTGGCAACCACCTGCAGGGCTGCAGAGATGAATTACATTTTCGGAAACAACACACTTCTGTACTCTCGCGGCAGTCGAGGAGGCAATACTAGCTCTAGCCATGGCTCAGTAGGCCCAAAACAGAAACACTGGGCAAAAAAGGGTTCATCAGATGAACTGCAAGCTGAGCCAGAACCTTCACGCTGGCAGCAGATAGTTGCATTTTTCACTCGAAGACATAGCTTTATTGACTGCATCTCGGTAGCCACCAGCTCCACCCAGGTAACATACCACTTGTTGAAATTATTTTCAGTATATTTCTGTTCACATTTGCTTTGTAAAAATGTCTTATATAGATTTCTTATTATTAGAAAAAGTATCTTATGCACTGAAATATTGGATGTTCAGAAATGCCTGTTTGCAGTCCATTTATGCAGATCTTTAGCACAAAAGGAGAAACAAAAAATACTTCTGCTCTTATGTAATGCCAAACAAAACAGTCTAAAATTCTGTTGAATGACTTCTCGAAAAATATAAAACCATTGGTACATAAAATGTAAATTAATAATGCTCATGTCCTTGTTTTTGGACTGTATTAAATGCTATGGAGTACGATATCTGACCAAAGAAAATACTTGTTTAGTTTTTATGTGTTATTAGATAACCTTAGGGAGATTGTCATAGCAGAAGATAATTTGAAATATTTTCATTTTCTAGTGTTTCAAGAATAGATTGAATATAATACAGTTGGCTGGTATTGTATATGCTTATATCTTAGTTATATTAAATTACGGCTTATTCAAGGGATTTAATCAGTCTTCCCATTTCTATAAGTATATATTATCTAGGGTTAATTTGAAATCAGTAAACTTGTATAATTATATAGTTGGGGAATTTTTTTTTTTACATATTCAAATTATAGTTCAAAGAGATGAGTAAACACTGAAAATCTCCCAAATTAAAAAAAAAGAAAAAAACCTCAAAAAACCACTGCTTTTTGATGAAATAGTATTGAGTATAGGGGGAAAAATATAAAGTAAAATTAATAATTATTTGGATGAAATGCTTATTGTTTGGTATAAGGGTGGATTGGGATAAATATTTTAAAGTATATTTTTAAACATGTTCAACTTTAATAAAAATAAAAATATAAGAAATAGTATATTTTAAAAACAGTTGAGAATACTTTTGTCTTTTGACATCAGTAATACTTAAATTAACAAAACATACATATGCATTCCTTGAGGCCTTTAAAAAATAAATTCCCTGAAAACCATCATTTTTAAAAATAATTAGATGCAGCATAACAAATATAAACTGTAGCTATCAAGTGTTTTCTGGTTTTTAATGTATTTCTAACATTCTTGTTTTTGTTGCTAAAATAGTCTTAATAGTTTTGATTTTAAAATAATGTCAAATTTATTAACTAAGAAATTCCACTTATTTTTCTTACGTAGTTAAAGAAATGGAATTCCTGAAATAGAGAGAGTCATTATTTTTATGTAGGCAACGAGATTACTTAAACTCAACACTTACTAAAGGGCAGTGATTGATTTAACTCTTAAATTGAATACTGCCCCAAGAATTTAACTAACTAAATTTTGACTACTACAGATACTCACACACACACATATACATATACATACATAAAAGAGATGCAAAGACTAAAAGTTGGCATTACTACTCATAGTAGGTTAATATAAAATGATATTTTCCATTGTCAACAAGATATATTTAAAACATATACACTACTATATGTGTGTGTGTACATATGCTAGATTGCTCTAACTGTAACTCATAGGACATATAAATGGAAAGATAGGAAAGATAGTTCATGTGTTAAACTATTACAAGCATAGAATTACATTATAGTTACATAGGAGTGGGAGCAGAAAGTTGTTACCATATTGCACTGAAATAGAGTCATGACCTCTATTTGCTATTGATAATACAAAGCCATTTAAAATTTTACCCCCTCCCACCCAGTTTGCTTCACATGATTCCTGTGTACTGATAAGTGAGTGAGTTTTTCTTTATTTTGTACCTCTTTCCTGATCCCCATGTTGTCTTTTTTATTACCTTTATATTTATCTTTGCAAGTACAGACAATGTGTCAGAGGTTTTAGCTTCTATTTCTTCTGCTCTGGAGTGCCAACATTTTATTTTATTCCTTTTCTAACTGAATTGGATAGTTTATATATTCAGGTCTTTTGTTATAATTCACTGGAGTCCATTTAATTAGGTAAAATATAATGGGTCTGAGAAAGAACTTTAGATATAATTGAATCTTAGTTGATGCTAGAATACATTTTTCTATTTCACCTCCTAATTCATGGCTGGCAGAGGGATTTGTTTTTTGCTAGACTGATGAAATTTCATAATTTATCGAGCATCTACTATATACCTATGAATATAGTAGTATTAGTGTTTTGTACTGTGATTAATAAATAGCAGAGGTCTCTTATTTTACTGTTGTCAGAAACACTCTTTTCTAAGATTTGAGAGAAAAATTAAATGAATCTAATTCCTTATGACTAGATCACATGATACTTTTAGAAGATTGGAGAGTTACTATTTAATCAAGCTTCATTAGTATTGAAAATCATTACTCTGGTTTAATTGCCCCCCAAATTTCCACTATTGAAGTAAAAATGTATTTATTTATTTTACAGATTAATTTACATTGTTGGTTGGAGGTATCCATATTCATAACTAAGAGTATGTACCAGATTCTACTTTAATACCTGGAACTTTGTAGGACGTCATTAATGTTTTATGAACAATGAGGAAACCAAGTGGTTATAAACTTTTGCAAGATACACAGCTTCTAGAATAGGACTTGGCACATAGTTGGTATTTAATAAATGTTTATGGAATTAATTAATTTCTGTTTTAATCACCTGGAATGTTGCCTCCTGGGCTTCCAAAATATGGCACCTAATTGACACTTCTTAGTTACCTGTATTTATTGGATCTGCTGTTTTCTCTCAAAAGTATCTTTAGTTTTTCATAGCAGCCCCTCTGTTCTTCACATCCCTTTCCCCCCCTCCGTTCTTCATATTATCCTTGAGACACACAAATCCCCCATGTACCTGATTTCCTTACCTAGTAGTGATAACCATAGGTTTGCAAACTCTCTAATTTTTATCATTTACTTGTATCTAAAAAGTTTACATTGAGGGTTTTAGGGGGTTTATTTTGTTTTTTCCTAAATTTGATTAAGATGAGTTTCTTGTGAATTAATTTTACTTTGGTGAAAGTTTTTCTTTTTGGGGCTTCATAGTATTTATATCTTTAATTTTGAACTGATGAATATAAGTGGCCTAGGTATTGTCAATCCCTCCTGGTTCCTCCTCTCAACCTCCCTCAATCTGCCCATCCTACTTAGCATACTCAGGTTACTCATACCCAGTTCCAATTTAGGGCCAATTTTTATATTACTGGGGTTTTAAAGAACATTATCACTTTGCTTCTAGACTTTTCCTACTTGATTAACTCCTTGAAAAGTTTTATCTACTTGGTGATAATCAGCATTTATTAATGACAGTAGTAATCATACAAACTTTGAATAGCTGCAAATTGTTAGATCACTTTGAATGTGTTTAGCAACTATTCATATATTTTGGACTATTTAAAAATTCCTAAGAATAGGTCATTATAAATATCAAAGGAATCACCCCATACAATCAGCATGCCAAATTAAGATGAAAGCAACAAATTTCATTTCTTAGGAGTGACTTGAACAGAAATAAAGACTTCTCAGAAATGAAGTTGAATACTGTATATAGAGGAAAAACCCTGCCATGAATTGAAATATGGGAAAATAGGGTGGTGCCTGTGGCTCAGTGGATAGGGCGCCAGCCCCATATACCAAGGGTGGCGGGTTCCAACCTGGCCCTGGCCAAACTGCAACGACAACAACAAAAAGCTGGGCATTGTGATGGGTGCCTGTCGTCTCAGCTACTAGGAAGGCTTAAGCAGAAGAATCACCTAAGCCCAGGAGCTGGAGGTTGCTGTGAGCTGTGATGCTACAGCACTCTACTGAGGGTGATAAAGTGAGACTCTGTCTTTTAAAAAAAAAAAAAAAAGAAAGAAAGATGGGAAAATACTATTCATATACCCATGTGGAAAAATACAAGGTTAATTTGTATAAAAAGAATGTTATTTGTCCTAAGCAGGTACATTATGAACTATAGAGGATTTAATTTTTAGATCTATGCATTGTATATATTATAAAAAGGGGGGGATAAAATGGTATCAACATGGTTGAATTCTATTAAATGATTTAATATATGTAACATACTTAGAACAATGCCTGGCATATAGCAAGTGCTACATTAAAGTTAGGTGCAGCTATTATTATTTTATTTTTTATATTAGAATAGTAGTAGTGGGGATGGGGGCGGATGGGTGAAAGGGAGATAATTGGTGGTCTCACAAGACACCTACTGTGCATCTTAGAAAGGTATGGTGAAACTTGTTGAATGCAAATATAAAAGTCTTAACACAATAACTAAGAAAATGGCATGAAGGCTATGTTAACCAGTTTGATGAAAATCAAATTGTATATAAAACCAGCATATTGTACCCCATTATTGCATTAATGTACACAACTATGATATAATAAAAAATTAAAAAATAAAAGAATATTTATATATGGACAAATTCAAATATGGATAATTAGAAATTACAGCACCTAGGGTAGGGCACATTCTAATATTCAGTAGATAATAACTGAGTAAGTTAATTATAAGTGCAAGCCATCCACTTTTAAAATTCTTTTTTAAAAGAACCATAAATCTCAACACTTTTAATGATAAGATTTAAGGGAGGGGTACCCAAAGAGCCCCTTTCTTGGTGAGACCACTAATTTTCTGACCTTCCCTCCTGTACATCCTTCATTCAAGTTGCTAAAAACTAGTCTCAGTACACAATTAGATTTAACTGATTATCTATCCCATTCTTACCAAGCTCCCCCAAGCATACAGGGACTAACCTTAGATTCTACATCCATTTAAAATGCTTCATTCACCACAAAACGTCTAAACCTTCCAAATCATTCTATTTCCTTATCCCTTTGTGACTCTAATGTATTCCCAATCTGTCTTAAACTCCCACATATTTCTACCCACTCAAACCTGTTCACTGAGCCCTTTGGAGCTTCCAACTTGTCAGTATCTTCTATACCTGCCATTTCTTCTGTGATGGTTCATCTCCCCTTGTTTTCTCTCATATAAGCTTGGCATTGCCCTGAGAATACTATTTTTTTTGTTCTGTTTTTACAGGACCAATAGGTTGAGTTAATGTCTTTTTTGCTTACCATTGATATTTTATGGGTAATTGTACCTAGTGTTTTCTACTTCCCCTCCTTTTCTAGTTATCCGAATCTCTCCCATACACTCTTACTCACTGATGGTTTAAACCCCTGATTAACTATCTTGTTTCCATCCACTATTCCTGTAGCCGTTCTTAGTGATTTTTAAGAACCTTGAATGATCCACCCCAAATCTTGACTTCTCAATTCTCTGATATCTTTAACTCTAGGAATCTTTTTTTTTTTCACTTGAGTGACAAGCTTAAATGATTATATTCAAGACTTTCTCATTACCATCAACTGTACCACTTTTAAGTAATCTCTGCTGCAAGCATCGTAAACTATTTGATTAGCAAGCACTTCTTTTCTTTTCAGCTCATTTCCTTTAGTATCCCCACTACAATGATTTTTTTTTTTTAACTCTTCAAGACCTCTAGCTCACCTTTTTACTGTCTGTCAACCCTTTTGTGTGTTCTTACTTCACTTCATGCCTTGCTGAGATTCCTTGGTCCATGACTATAAACACTACCTTTCTTAATCTCAACTTTCTTGCCCATCTAAGTAAGAACCAACCGTGCTTTATTGCAACTCTGCCTCCTCCACACCAACTCCCGAACTACTTATTAAGCTTTCAGTACCTATTTCCTGTCCGTCATTCTCAATTGATAATCTTGGTGTGTGTTCTCGCTTCTTAAAATAAGTGAACTAGGTTCCTAAAGCTCACCCTCACTTCAGTAATAGATCCTAGTCCCTTTAACTTAATAAGACTTTTGAAATTCTCTCCTCTTCTTTTTACTCTATCATTAGTATTTCCCTTTATACTGAATAACTGCCATCAGCATACACACCTATGGTAATATTTCTCAATAAAACAAACATCAGCAAAAACTCTTCTTTGTGTGAAGTACAGATTATCATCAGATCCAGTGGTCAATTCTCAGTCTTCATTTTACTTGGCTCACAACACCTTTTAAAACAATTGATCACTTCCTCTTTTGAATTCTTTTCTCACCTTTGACTCTTAGACACTGCTCTTCTAATATTCTTCCAACCTCAGTTTCCTTTATAGTATCCTTCTTTATAAATGTTAGAGTGCCTCAGGGCTCAGTCTTTGAACTTCATTATTTTATGCTCACATTTCACAGGTGATCCTCTCGAGTCCTATGCCTTTAAATAATCAATATTTCTACTCTTAGCTCAGAATTAATCTCTGTACACTAGACTTGTATGTTTAATTTCCTACTTAGTATCTCCACTTGAGTTAAGCATCTTAAAGTTGACATTGAACAAAATTTCTAATTTTATTGTTCTCATTTTCTTCATTCAGTGAGATTCATTGAGATTCTAAAGACAAAAACCCTTGGAATCATCTTCTATTCCCTTTTTTTTTTTTTTTCTATATCCAGTCTAATAGCAAATCCTATTGGCTTTTCTGTTCATCCTCTAAGGTAGCACACCTTTACTCCAAACATTACTCTGTCTTACTTTTGTTTTTGTTTGTGTTCATAGGATGTAGTGTCACCTGATTCTTCTTTTATGATAAATTTTCTGTTCACTAGTCTATCAGCTTCATGTGGGTATGGTTTTTGTTATGTTTATTGCTGTATCACCACTTTCCATAACAGTGAGCAGCACATAGTAGATAACCAAGAAATATTTAATGAATAAACGGAGAAGGAGGGACAGACCAACTTGTACAAAGGAAGGCCAAAGCAGGTGTGTTTATCTGTCTTCTCTCTTAGACTTTCTGTCAAGCATGCATCACATGCTTTATCAAGACTTGTATGTAAGATTCTCCAGCTCATCAAGTAGAAAGATAACCTTTTTTTAACCCCTCTGTGAAGAAGTACACACAAGGATATGAGCCTGGGAGAGAAGAGAAACCATTTGATTTCCTTATAACTAGGATAACTATAGTGTAACACATAGACCAGGGTATAGTTTGAGGTTTTAATGGGAAGAGGAATTATTAGTAATTAGAGTGAGACAACAGGCATGTATACAGACTTTCAAGATAAGCAGAAGCGTATGTTCACCCTATTTATAAACATTTATCTTTTGACTATTCTCAAGAGGTAACAGGTCTGAATATTCACACCAAGACATTTCCATCTTAACCATCTTGGACTGACCGAACTTTGTTATCTGTACATATTTCATGCATTTCGTATCATGGCTAGTGATAATTGTGTCTTGAAGTGATAATCAATAATTAAATAATAAATTCATTTCTATAGAATAAATTGTTTTTATTCAGTAGTACAGTGCCTTTGTATTAAATTACAAATATATATTGCTTCTCGGCCTTTTGGCTAAGATCAAGTGTAGTATTAAATTACAAATATATTTAGGGTAGGTAGAAAATCTTCTTAGACTACTTTGAAAATGCTGCCTCTGGATTGATAGTAGGTTGTTGTCTAGGGGCATGGGTAGAAATAATCTCCTTTGGTATTGACTAACCAGACTTTTGATAAAGGCATTCTTTGGTAATTTCTCAAAAGGCTCCTGAATTTATAAGATTAACACCATGATTCATATTTGGAAATTACTCTTTTCATATGAAAAAATATTGTGGAATATATTTTCTATCTCCATTTTTCTGGAAATTGGTTACAGAGCACCTATATGTATTTACTCAAAAATATATTTTGTTCTGTCAACACAGGGCCTCAACTTGCCCTGTCACACAGGCTAGAGTGCAGTAGAGTGATCATAGCTCACTGTAATCTCAAATTCCTGGTCTCAATCAATCCTTCCACCTCAGCCTCCCAAAGTGCTGGGATTATAGGCAGAAGTTACTGCACTTAGCCTTCAAAACTATGTTTAAATAATGTTTAAAAAACAGTCATTTATACAATTAGACACTTTTAAAAAGCTTAAGGATGAAGATTAAACAAAAAGTAATTGTTCACAATGGTTGTATAAACTTTTAAAAATAAAAAATTGACCATATAATCCAGTCATTGCACTCCTTGGTATTTACCCAAATGAATTGAAAATTTATGTTGACACCAAACCTGCACATAGATATTTATAGCAGTTTTGTTCATAATTGCCAAAAGCAACCAAAATGTTTTTTACTTGGTAAATAAAGTGCATCCTGCTTGGCTTTAGACAATGGAATATTATTCAGCACTAAAAAGAAATGAGCTATTAAAACCTGAAAAAACTGAAGGAACCTTAAATGCATATCCCTACTAGGTAAAAGAAGCCAACTGAAAAGGGTACACACTCTTTCCTTTGAACTGTACATACATATGTATGTGACTTTCTGGAAAAGGCAAAACATTGGAAACAATAAAAGGAGGGGAAAAGAGGAGCCTAGAGGATTTTTAAGACAATGAAACTATTCTATATGGTACTGCTGTGATTAGAAAATGTCATTAAATACTTGTCAAAACCCAGACTAACCAACCCCAAGAGTGAACCTAAATAAAAACCATGGACTTTAAGGCTCGTTGATTGTAACAAATGTACCACTCCAATCCAGGGATATTGATAGACTGTGTGTATGTGTGGAAAATGTATGTAAACTTGTATTTTCCACTCAGTTTTTCTGTGAATCTAAAACTTCTCTAAAAAATAAAATCTGTCGGCTCGGCGCCTGTGGCTCAACGGGCTAAGGCGCCAGCCATGTACACCTGAGCTGGCGGGTTCAAATCCAGCCCCCGGGGCCCACCAAACAACAATGATGGCTGCAACCAAAAAAAAAAAATGGCCGGGCGCTGTGGCGGGCGCCTGTAGTCCCAGCTACTTGGGAGGCAGAGGCAGGAGACTCGCTTGAGCCCAGGAATTGGAGGTTGCTGTGAGCTGTGATGCCACGGCACTCTACCCAGGGCGACAG
>CAUYON010116638.1:0-62127 GCA_963573935.1 Arctocebus calabarensis
GTTCCAGAATTCTTTACCCAGGCCTGCAGTCATTTTAATGGCTCAATTCCTTGAAGCTTGGAATAAACTTGCCTAAACTAAGCCTGCTGGAGTTAGTGCCTTTTTATACTTTATTCTTCTCTGATTTGTTCACTGTCTTCAGCAGCTATTTGTCTATTCAAATTTTCTTCATCATACATCTATCTTAATAATTTGTATTTCTTCACCAAAAATAAAACTTTGACTTGAATTAAGCATTCAGGCAGCCTTATCTCATCATACTTTCTCATGGTGTTTACACTTAGACAAAAAGCTCTAAGTGAAATTGTCCCTCGGCTTCTAAGTGTGCCCTGTGGAGATGCTTTGTAATCAGTGTCATGCGAGTTTGGTAACGAATTGGAAAGCTTTCCAACCAAAACCCCTGAACTTTTATGAGTGGGCTGCCACTAAAGCTATTGCTATATATGAGCTTATATAATTGGGAATTTGGGCAATAAGTGACAAATCTGACATGGGTACCAATTAAATGCCATCATGTCCACTTCAGCTCACTGATGCAACTGACAAGAGCCAGCCTCTTAAATCTGGATTTTCTCTTTCAGTGTTAGCCAGTCCTCACTTTGAGAAATCAGATTTATCCTCCAGCTGATAAATCTAAGAAGCTTAATGCAATTAAATGCATTCCCTAGTGGAAATGATGCTGATTCTTGAAACTGTGTGTTTGAGGTCGTTGTTAACTGAAAAATACTATTTCAAAGGCAATACCCTTGTCCACCCCACCCCACAGGACAGGGAGCAGCGGAGTGAAGTATCACAGAGAGCCTGAAGTTGGAGGGGACATGATTATCTAGGCCATTCACTGACTTCAGGGCCCCTCAATCAGTCCTGCTTGGCACAGACCCAGAGGAATCTCTAAAACCAGAAACAGGAACTCTTGGATAAAGGGAGGGTGAATTCCCATGAGGGGCAGACACAGGAAGCCAAGGCCAGCATAAAGTCCATAGGCTTCTTTAGAAGGGATGCCCAGGCATTAGATTAGGATAATAGGTACAAATGCCAAGCTTTACACATGGGAAGAAACAGCCTCAACCTACAGTGGTCAGGGCTATAGTAAGGCAGAGTGCCCAGCATGGCTTCCCACCTCTATAGGAGCCTCCAGAAGGACTGAGCAGGTGACAGCAGAGTATGTCAGAACCAGACTCATCTATGGTAGAGATGACAAGGGGACAGGCCAAGACCAAGTCCTCTACCAACCCAGCAGCATTAGTGGGACTTTTGACATCATTTCCAAGTGAGGTTATACATGCAACTGTGTTTTAGCAATTATGTTACAAAAGCAGTCAATATTCATCTATGTGAACCATACCACATTTTTTTTTTAGAGACAGAGTTACTTTGTCACCCTCAGTAGAGTGCTGTGGGGTGGCGTCAAGCTCACAGCAACCTCCAGCTCTTGGGCTTAGGCGATTCTCTTGCCTCAGCCTCCTGAGTAGCTGGAACTACAGGCACCTGCCATAACGCCTGGCTATTATTTGTTGCAATTTGACTGGGGTCAGGTTTGAACCCACCACACTCGGTATATGGAGCCGGCACGCTACTCACGGAGCCACAGGTGCCGCCCACCATACCACATTTTTGTAACTCTGTCTATACAATTCTTTACTATTTACTATGCCAGGCTCAAAAAATGAAAGTGATCCAGGCTTCCCAGCATCTGAGAAGCTTTGAAAAGAGTAAGAAAAGTGGACCAAAGATTTTTATATTTTTGGATTTCTAGGCTTTTCTCGGGCCTGGACAATGCATCCCAAATGCCCAGAATAAGGATTTTCTGAACTAGAAAAATAGGTTCATTAAAGTATGTAGAATCTGACCTGAACTCAGATATTCTGACAGCTCAGCAGAGAACCCTTTCACAAGAGTAAAGCCCATGAGTTGTTTTGTTTTGTTTTTGCAGAACATGACGAAGTAGAAAACAGAGATCTACCCTATGCACAGCCAATTTAGAAGAGAACTCCAAAATATAGCTTGAGAGGCAGATAAGGGACACAAAAAGGAAAGGAAAGTAGGCTCCATCCCTGGGGCCTGGGGTGGTGGCAAACAGGGACCCAGCAGAGATAAAAGAAGCATCTTCTCGGGGACTAGCAGCTGTCTCTGCACAGAGATCTGAACCCCTTTCTTTTGGGAAGAGAATCCTAAGATAAACCAAAGGCAGGGTCTACTTCCCTTTAGGGAGGCAAAGTGGGAAGATACTACTTTAAGTTCAGCCAATCAGATGCTCCAAGAAGGTCTCCCCAGGAAGTACTGAAAAGATGCAGGGCAGTTACAGATAAGCCCAGCGGTATGATGCAGAGTGCCCAGGAATGCAGAATCTAAGAACATGGATTCATTCCAGCAGGACACGCCCAGTAACAGCATTACCAGCTGAGAAATTCTAAACAAACAGTTTCCTTGATGATATCTTTTATTTTATTATATTTTATTTTTTTTTAGACAGAGCCTCAAGCTGTTGCCCTGGGTAGAGTGCTGTGGCACCACAGCTCACAGCTCACAGCAACCTCCAACTCCTGGGCTTAAGCGATTCTCTTGCCAAAGCCTCCCAAGTAGCTGGAACTACAGGCACCTGCCACAACGCCCGGCTATTTTTTTGGTTGTTGATGTCATTGTTGTTTGGCAGGCCCAGGATAAATTCGAACCCACCAGCTCTTGTGTATGTGGCTGGCGCCTTAGCTGCTCAAGCCACAGGTGTTGAGCCCCTTGATAGTATCTTGGCTGGTGCCTTAGTACATTTGTGCTGCTACAACAAAATACCTGAGAGAGGGTAACTTATAAAGAATATATATTTATCTCTCATGGGCTGGGAAGCTGAGAAGTCCAAGATCAAGGCACTGGCAGGTTTGGGGCCTGGTGAGGGCTCCATCTCTGCTTCTAAGGAGGTCCCCTCCCGCTGTATCCTCCAGAGAGGACAATTGTATCTTAGAATAGCAAAAAGAGGGTCCTAGATAGTTCCCTCCAGCTCTTTTATAAGCTCACTAATCCCACTTATGAGAGTTCAGTCCTGCTGACTTAATCACCTCCTAAAGGTCCCACCTCTTAATATTAACACTTTGGTAATTTTGGAAGGGACACAAACATTTCAAACCATAGCATTTCACCCCTGACCATTAAAATTCATGTCCTTCTCACATGCAAAATACGTTCCTTCCATCACAATAGCCCAAAAGTCTTAACTTATGCCAGCATCAACTCAAAAGTCTAAAATTCAGAGTCTTGTGTAAATATTACCTAATCAGATATGAGTAAGACTCAAAAGAATGAGTCATTCTGAGGCAAATTCTCCTCCAGCTGTGAACCTATGAAATCAAACAAGTTATGTGCTTCCAAAATAACAATGATGTGACAGGCACACAACAGACATTCTTATCACGAAAGGGAGGAGAAAAGAAAAAATGGGTAACACATCCCCAGTAAGTCCAAAACTCAACAGGCAAACAACATTCAATCATCAGGCTTGAAATCACCTTCTGTGACTCTATGTCCCACCTTCTGGACATACTAGGGGGGTGGCCTCACCTCCATGGCTTCTCTGGGGATAACCTACAGAGCAGTAGGGTTGACAGTTGAAGTTGGGTGCCTTTGGCTCTCCCTGGCTGGTGTTGCATGCTGCTGGCTCCACAGGCCTGGGACCTTGTGGGCAGCCCTACCCCTACAGTTCCCCTACAGCATTGCCCTAGTGGGGATTTCCATAGTGTCCTCACTCCATCGCTCCACTAGGCATTGCCAAGGCTCTCTGAGGCATCCTTCGAAATCCAGGTGGCAGTAGCCATGCCTCCATAGCTGGCGCACTCTACATGCCTCCAGAGTTAGATGTCACCGGTTTGCCATCTGATCCCTCTAGAGCAGTAGCCCAAACCACATCTGGGCCCACTTGCGCCCAGCTGGATAGCTAAGGAGCACTGCACCAGAAATGGGGAGCAGAGACTTGAGGCATCCCTAGGTAGTAAGTCCCAAAGTCCCCCAGGTGCCAAGACCCCTTCCTGGAAACCATTCTGCTCTCAAGAACCTGGCAGTCAGGGGCTGTGATGGGGGTGGCAGCCTCAGAAATCTCTGAAATGCCTTTGGAGTCATTCTTCCACCATTCTGAGGAACAGCATCTGGTTCCTTCCATCTAGATTAATCTCCTTATCAAATGTTTGCTTGGGCACACTTGCAGCATTCTCTCCCAATAACATTTTTTGATTCTTTACGTAGCCAGGCTGAGACTTTTCCAAATCTTTAACTCCTGCTTTCATTTTCACCATGAATTCCATCTTTAATTCATCCCTCTCTTCTTTTCTACAAGCAGTCAAGGGAAGCCATGCAGCACTCTGAACACTTCGTGTAGAGATTTCTTCCACCAAATATCCTCGTCAATCACTTGTAAGTTCTGCCTTGCACAAAGGAGTAGGACACAAACACAATTCAGCATAATTCTTTGCCCCTTTGTAATAAGAATGGCCTTTCCTCCAGTGTCCTCATTTCCATCTGAGGCGTCATTGTAATTGCCTTTACCACTCATATTTTTACTGACATTCTGTTCACAACCCCCTAGAAAGTCTCTGAGAAGACTTAGGTTCTCTCTATGGCTCTCTTCTTCTGAGTCTTTAATGCTCCATTCGTGGTAATCTAGGCCCTTCCTGGCACGCACTTCCAAATTCTTCCAGCCTCTACCTACTACCCAGTTCTAAATGCTTCTGCATTTTTTGGTATTTGTTATAGCAACACTCCACTCCTGATACCAATTTCTAGCTTAATCCACTTGTGCTGCTTCAACAAAATACTTGAGACTGGGTAGTTTACAAAGAACAGAAATTTATTTCTCACAATCAGGGGGATGCGAAGTCCAAGATCAAAGTGCTTATACGTTTGGTGCCTGGTGAGGACCCTGTCTCGGCTTCCAACATGACACCTTGCTGCTGCATCCTTTCGAGAGGACAAATGCTGTGTCTTTACATGGTGGAAGAGATCAAAAGCCAAAAAGTTGGGAAGAACTAGCTAGCTCTCTCCAGTCCTTTATAAGGTCTCTAAACCCTTTCATGAGGGTTCTGTTGTAGGGCATTACTGGTCTTTAGTGGTCTGCTTTAGGTGATTTAATCACCTCCTAAAGGCCCCACCTCAAAACGATCACATTGGTGATTAAATTTCAACATAAATTTTAGAAAGGACATAAACATTCAAACTATGGCAACTGGGCTTTCCCTTCCTTGGATCCTGTTCAAACCTAGTTCTATCTTTCCATCAACTCTGCTAGTTATATATTACCTTTTCAATGAGAATCCTTTTCTATTTAAATTAATTAGAGTCTGTTTCTATCGCTTTCAGCCCAGAGTCTTGACTAGTGCAAAGCCTGAATAATTCTCCAATACAATCCATAACTGTCATTATCCAATCATTGGTTAAAATGTTGACCAGAACAGAAACTAGTCCAGAGCCCTAAAGCATACCCTAAAGACCTCCAATATTTTTTAGTTTCAGAAAACATAAGGCTTAAAACACAAAAAGATTCTGGGGGGTGGGGGGAGAAGCAGTAACCAGGAAAAGAGAAGAACGTAAACAAAGCAACAACATAGCTGAGGAGAGAATCGGAAAAACTTCCCTGTACAAAATAGATAGAAACTTTTACACTTTTCAAGTGTAAAGCTAACCTGAAAAGAAAGACACAAAACTAGAGAGGAAACTTTAAAACCAAAGTGAGTATTTGGGTACCAATACTTTTGGTTTTCCTGCTTTTGGTAACAAAGATTGACTTTAAAAAAAAAAAAAAACAGGATCTTGCTATGTTGCCCAGGCTGATCTCAAACTCCCAGCTTCAGGCAATACTCCTGCCTCAGCCTCTTGAGTAACTGGGATTACAGGTGAGATGCACCATGCTTTGGGATTGGTTTGGGATTGGCTTTTAGTGATGAGATGAGAATAAGAGACAAGGCTTTGGGTCCTATTGGGGAGGAGGGGTGAAAGTGAGTCTCCTACATAAAGATATCTCTCTCTCTCTCTCTCTCTCTCTCTCTTCCCCCTCTGTTTCTCACTTCCCTGGTTCTAGTAGGAGGAGAAAATGCCTATCCAGAAACTTAGTAACCACAAACATAAGTAACAGAAAATCATTCTAGAAAGATGGTTCATTGGCTCAGTGCCTGTGGCTCAACAGGCTAAGGCGCCAGCCACATACACCTGAGCTGGTGGGTTCGAATCTAGCCCGGGCCCGCCAAACAACAATGACGGCTGCAACCAAAAAATGGCCGGGTGTTGTGGCGGGCGCCTGTAGTCCCAGCTACTTGGGAGGCGGAGGCAAGAGACTGGCTTGAGCCCAGGAATTGGAGGTTGCTGTGAGCTGTGATGCTATGACACTCCACCCAGGGTGACAGCTTGAGGCTCTGCCTCAAAAAAAAAAAATGGGACATTGAGTTCAAGAGAATTCTCCAGCAAGTGCCCAACGAGTCATGCACAGAAAGTTTTCACTGTAGCCTTGACCTTTGTTTGTAATTAGGAAAAATTGAACACCATCTATACGTCCATCAATAGCTGCCCAAATAAATGAACTGTGGCTTGTCCTGCTAACGGAATACGGTACGGCAGTCAAAATGAATGAACTCGATCCATGCTTATCAATGTAGCTTGCTGCAAGAATGTAATAAGGAATCGGAAATACTAATTACAAAATAATTCATGCAATATTTTACCATTTAGGTCAAATTTTAAAACACATGGAACTAGGGTATAAACCGTAAATGGCTGCATCTTGATGGAGCAAAAGTGTCACTTATTGCAAGGAAATTTACAGGAAAGGAAATTCCCTCTGGGGAGTGAGGGGATGGATTAGGGGTAAGGGCAAGTTTTATCTGCATCAATATTGTGTGATTGCTTTGAAAATGAATCTGAAGCAATTATGGAGAAGACCTTTGGTAAATCTGGGAAAGTGTTATGAGTGTGTTCCGGACATAACTCTGTTCACTGGGGGATGCTCAAAATATGCATAGTAATGGTTAAACCCAATCGAGCAGGAGTTGCTGAACCCTTATGAAAAGTGGCAAGACTAAGAAGAAGCTATGTCAAATCCAAGGTCTTCTCTCCCAGGGTCATGGGTGAGTGAAGGCCACAGTCACCCGGCCCAATCACCTTCATTTCTCTCCTTTCCTTTCCTATTCCTCCCTTCCCTCTTTCCTTCCTTTTGTTTTCCCAGCCATCAGGTTCCAAGGTCTACCTTTTATTAGTTCTTGTGGCAGGTTCTGCAGTGACGGGCACAGCTCTTCACAGTTTGCAGAGCATCTCCACCTGTGGCTAATCATGTGACACACTGTCTCCATTTTATTCAAGAGGAAACTCTCACAGAGAGGCAAAGCCACTTGCTCAAGGTCACAGAGTGGACCAGTGTCTGGACCCGTGTCATCTCCCTGTCTCCTTCCTGGGTCCTGCTCTGTGCTCTTGTTTCTTATGTAAGTCTGGCAGCTCCCCAAGGGCAGGCTTTTGGTTAAGAATGTAGCTGTATGACCCCAGGCAAGTGACTCACCCTCCCTGGGCCTTCGTCTCCACAGCTATAAAGTGGGATCAGTTCATCCGACCTCAGAGGGCTGCTGTAAAGATTAATGGCAACAAATGCAAAGTGCCCAATAGTGTTGTCATAGGGCCAGCTCTAAAGAGAGGGAAGGTTTTTATCTTATCCATTCTTCTGTTTCCTCCATCTTCAGCCCAAGGACCACCCTCAGGTTTCCTCACTACCAGCTAAAATGCTTTGGCTGCAAGTAATAGACAACCCAACGCATATAGGCTTTGTTGATACGACAGCTAATGTCACACACAATAAAGAATCTGGGGGTCCTGTGGGTCTAGGCATAGTGGCCAGACTCTGGCTCCAATCTACCACGGAGGCCAAGGCAGTGGCATTCTCCTCGGGGACGCAGCTGTCACAGAT
Source organism: Arctocebus calabarensis (assembly GCA_963573935.1). NCBI lineage: Eukaryota > Metazoa > Chordata > Mammalia > Primates > Lorisidae > Arctocebus > Arctocebus calabarensis. Next base: position 7,922 of record CAUYON010116638.1, read on the forward strand.
CTGGGTACTATATTCACACGTGACAGAAACATTTTCCCCAGGAGGCCTCGGGAGATGTTTTTCATGTGTTAGTGGGAACGAGGATGAGCATCTCCCCCAAATCCAGTTCAGTCACTAGGAAGGAGCCGGGCCTGCAAATTTGGTCAGAGGGGTTGGCATGTTGCCTCATGGGGAGGGGATGTTGGCAACCCCACCAGGGAGCATGGCTTCCACAGCAAGTGAAAACCCTGGTCAGAAGCGTCCGCAAGCAGGATGAGCTATGATCTTACACCAACAAAGGTCTGGACTTTGGTAGCCGCAGGGTCTGCAGCTCAATGATGTCAGAAAAGACCAAGACCTCGCCCCTCTTCCTGTGCCCACCCCAAGCTCCTGGCCCAAAATGGCCACCAAGGCCACCTTCTTTATATACGAATGTGTCCCTAAAAAGAGAAAGAGCATGGGAAACCTTCTCCATACCCCTTGCTGTTTAATCAAAGAGGGAAAACCTTCCCCAGACTTGCGGTTTGGTCCCATGGAACAAAACTAGGTCACAGGGTCTTTCCTCGCCAAGAATAGGTATCTTGGAACAGTCTCCTGAGACACAGAGCCTGGGGCCAGGATGTCTGTCTGCCCTAGTGATTTATTATGAAAGAAATATCCCAGGGCACGCAGGACGACAGTGGGGAGGCAGGACAAGAAAGGGGAGAAAAGTCATGCAAAGGAACACTCTCAGTTTAAGTCTTTGCCTGGCCCTGGTCCTGCAGGCACTCAGGAGCGTCAGTGACTGCCTGGACTGTCCCTCTCTGAGTGAAGGGCTGGGCTTTCGGGACTTGCCCTGGATAGTCACCTCCAGGCAGCTGTCCCAGGAGGTAAATTCCAGGCAAAGAGGTGCACAGCTCAGGAGTCCAATGTCAAGGCGAGAGGAAGTCCCCATTGCTCAGAGCCCAGAACAGAGGCACAGTTTCAATGAGAGCCATGGGGTACCATGCAGGGTAAACTGGGTCTTATAGACCTGGGAAAGCAAGGAGCTGGAGTTTCAGCCCTGCCGGGGAGAGGCAGACTCTCTATCGAGAACAAGGCACCAATGGTTGGTGGATGTATAAACAACAGCATCTGCCCCAGCATGGCTCCACCAGACCAACCAGCATCCACCCACAGCTGACCACGTGGTCAGGCCAGGAGGAGCCGGGAGGCCTGGCTAGGCTAGGGCAGGCCTTATCACCTCATCCCCACCCCTCCTGTCTTCTAGGGGACGCCCCTAGACCCCCCTGCCCAATCAATGGTCATTGGTTTCTTCTGGCCATTGGAACTTGAGACTATGCACGTCACAAAGGAAAGAGGTGCCAGGCCACCTCACATGAGCAAGAACAGTGAGGTGTGGGGTGCTGGGAGAATTCCCTTGACTTAGATCTTTGCTGTGTGCTCAGAAAACAGACTGACAAGGTTACAAGTGGATTATGGGCTGTGGCCTATTAGTTCTCCTGAATTCTTTCTCAGCAATAAACAGGAGGGTTATTAGCACAAGGTGGGCAGCACTGAGCTAATTACTTATCAGAGGAGCGGCCAGTCAGTGCCCCAGGTGTCTTCTGAGACAGAGACTCTGAATTATCACGGGTGTGGCAAAGTCAGTGCTGCTGGAGGTGCCATGGGGCCCAGCTGACTGGGCAGATGTGGCCAGGGGTGTTGTGGACCCCCAGTCCCCATCACTGGGGCTGTGTGGATGGAGAGGGACATCCACATGGGCCAGATGCAAGGGACAAAAGGCCAGGGTGTGGGGTTCCAGTCCCACTAAGGCTGGTGGGCTGTGACTTTTGGTGCTGTACTAATACAGAGAGGATACACAGCCGAGATGACTCACACTGATGTACGCCCACCACAACAGCTTGAAGTCTTTCTTGAGCGTGGGGAATTCATCCCATTTGCCTGGGGTTTTCTGGGATTTATCATTGACAGTCCTGTATCCTGGAAAACCCCTCAGTCCCAGGCAAATGGGGACACTTGGTCTCACACCTATAATCCTAGCCTCCTGAGGCCCAGGTGAGAGGACTGCTTGAGGTCAGAAGTTTGAGAATAGCCTTTAGCAAGAGTAAGACCTTGTCTCTACTAAAAATAAGAAGTAGCCAGGCATCATGGCTAGCACCTGTAGTTCCAGCTACTTGAGAGATTGAGGCAAGAGGATCGCTTGAGCCCAGGAGTTTGAGGTTACTGTGTGCTATGATGCCACAGCACTCTACCCCGGGTGACAGAGTGAGACTCTCTCTCAAAACAAAAACAAAAACAAACAAATAAAAAAATAGAATAACCCTATGACCCAACAATTCCACTCCTAGGTACACACCCAAGAATCAAAAGCAAGTACTCAAACAAAAATAGTGGTACACAAGTGTTCATAGTGATGCTATTCACAATAGCCAAAAGGTAGAAGCAACCCAAATGTCCACCAATGGATGGTGGATAAACAAAATGTGATCTATCCATGCAACGGAATATTTTTTTGGCCATAAAAACAAATGAAATACTGACATGTGCTACAACGGGAATATTACACTAAATGAAAGAAGGCAGCACGAAGGATAATATTGTATGATTCTGTGTATATGAAATATGCAGAATAGACAAATCCACGGGAACAAAAAGTAGATTGGGAATTTCCGGGGACTAGAAGGGGAAGGGGGAGATGTAGAGTGACTGCTAGATGGTACATGGTTCCTTTTGGGGTAACAAGAAAGTTCTGGAACTACGTAGTGGTGATGGGTATGAATTTACTAAATGTCACTAATTGTAATTTTTATGTTATGTGTATTATAACATGGGTTGGGGAGGATGCATGCAAATACACACATGTAAACATTAGGTATCCATGTATCCTCTTATGTGCACAAAACATCTTGGGAAGGAGGAGTTGATAACCATGACTGTCCCTTGGAGATAGAAAGCCAGGACTGGGAGTCAGAAGGGGGATTTTTGTTTATTGCATATCACTTGAGTCTGTTTGGGCTTATTTTATCTTATTCATGTGCTACTTAAAAAACATAATATGTAGGGTGGCACCTGTGGCTCAAGGAGTAGGGCGCCAGCCCCATATATCGGGGGTGGTGGGTTCAAGCCCTGGCCCGGCCAAAACTGAAAAAAAAACAAAAAACAAACAAACAAAAAAAACCATAATATGCTCTCCAGGTGAATTTTCAAAGAATAATATAAGAAATTCAAGGGAAATAACAAAATGCCGAAGACAGATCCCCTTCCTGGGCAGATGGGGCGTGTGGCCAGAGAACAGGAAAAATACAGAATCACTTATCTTTGATGCAGCTCTGCCCTTGCCACTGAGGACAAATGTTCTTTCAGATCCCCCGGGAGGAAGATATGCTCTAAAGAGAGAATTGAATTCATGGTTGGCCAGGAGACAGTAAAAGAGGACCCAGGAGAAATTGCTGGAAAGTAAGTACAGTCTGAAGATGGGTGAGGGCTCTAATTTTCCAAAAGGGAACATAATATGGATTCTGGAAACCCCAGATGGGGTATGTCTGACAGCAAGAGTTCTTAGCAAAATTCTGGAATAGAGCACTACACAGATGGCTTGTGGCTGTTCTGAAGAAAATATGATAATCACGAGAAGCTAACACAGGTTCACTAAACTGCCTCGTGTAGACTGATGTCAATTTCCTGTTTTCAAGGAGAGACCACCTTGGTAGACCAGATGGCCACTTAGGACCCCACTCTCTTGAAGGATATGTGGAATAGTGGTTTCATTATCTTTTTTTTTTTTTTGAGATAGAGCCTCAAGCTGTCACCCTGGATAGAGTGCTGTGTCATCCACAGCTCACAGCAACCTCCAACTCCTGGGCTCAAGCGAATCTCTTGCCTCTGCCTCCCAAGTAAGTGGGACTACAGGCGCCCGCCACAATGCCTGGCCATTTTTTGGTTGCAGCCGTCATTGTTGTTTGGCGGGCCTGGGCTGGATTCGAACCTGCCAGCGCAGGTGTACGTGGCTGGCGCCTTAGCCTGTTGAGCCACAGGGGTCGAGCCAGTTTCATTATCTTTTTTTTTTTTTTTTTGAGACAGAGCCTCAAGTGTCGCCCTGGGTAGAGTGTCGTGGCATTACAGCTCACAGCAACCTCCAATTCCTGGGCTCAAGCGAGTCTCCTGCCTCGGCCTCCCAAGTAGCTGGGACTACAGGCGCCCGCCACAACGCCCGGCCATTTTTTTGTTTTTTTTGGTTGCAGCCATCATTGTTGTTTGGCAGGCCCAGGCTGGATTCAAACCCACCAGCTTAGGTGTACGTGGCTGGCGCCTTAGCCCGCTGAGCCACAGGCTCCAAGCCCAGTTTCATTATCTTTATAGTGGGAGTTGTTATCTATTCCTTGACTATTTGCCTTGTGATTTTTGCATCTGCATTATCTGGTACTATCATTCCTATCTCACATGTTTTAACATAATTTTCCCTTAATAATTGTCTATTCCTAAGCTACTCAGACTTAGCTTAATAATTTGGACTAATCAAGAGTCTTCGTTGCAAGGGAAGGAAATCCAATTCAAAGTCTTAAGTAGAAGTATCTAGAGGCTTATGATTTCAGGCATGGCTGAATCCAGGCGCTTAAATATCTTTGGGAATCTGCATCCGGCTGTTGGATCTGTTTTCCCTGGTGTTAGTTTCATTCTAGGGCTGGATTTCCCTAAGTCGAGGAAAGATGGTGCCAACGGCTCTTAGATTACCTTCTATCACCTTGGTAATCTGAGCAGAAAATCACCTTTTGACCAACAGTTTCAGTTATCTAGGCCAGCTCTGATTGGCTCGAGTGGGGCTTAATGCCCACTCTTGGACCAAATTACCATGACGCTGCCTGGATTGGGCCAGATCCTCCACACAAATCACATCAGAGATTATTTCATTTAGTGAATGGAAGAGAAAAATTTTCCTGAAGCAAAACTGAGATGCTATTATTGGGAAATGAAGAAATGTATATTGGTTAGGCAAAAAGCACAGCCTAATCAAATTATTATCAGTTATGCAAATATTGTGCATGGGCAAGAGTACTAAATGGCATCCCAAAGCCAAAGTGTGTCTGCAATAATCTCCCTGCACTACACACCTCTTTAGCACAGAAAAGAAATAAGAGTTAACTAATGGATAGTACTCTGACCTGTGAAAACTAGATGGTGCTTTTGCAGGATGTGTTTGTATATTGTGTCACACTTGAGTCACACAAGTGAGTCCTGGTGAGGCTGTGCTCCTGAAGCTTTGTTATTGTAGGAGAGGAAGAGGTGGGGTTTAGAGAAGGCAGCTGCCAGCTGGGCAGGAGTGACCACGATCAGAAAGAAAGTGTCCAGGAAGCAGCTTTGTGTGCTGCAGTCAGTCCCAGACAGAAGCTGCCACCTCTTCTCTGCTGGGCATGGGGAGTCTACTGGGTGTGCCATTGGTGGAGGTGGGACCCACAACTTAGTACCCTCCCAGTTAAGGCAGGGGGAGACTCTAGGTCTGAAATGTCAAGTAAGTGTCATCTACAACTGTGGTCAGCAACAACCTTTGTTGCAGATGAATTAAAAGCTTTATCTGAAATCAATTAACAAGAATGTTAGGATCGATTAGCAATGTCTGCCCTGGGAGTGGAGGTTGGGAGGGTAGACATATCTCATATTTGCTAAGGCTATGTGCAGCCTTCTCCAGGCTGTTCCAAAGAGAGGCACATCAGCAGGCCACCCAGCAACTGAAGACAGATGTATTTCCATTGACATTGGGCATGTAATTTCCAATGGGAATTAAATGAAATCATCTCTAGGCAAATGGTGCTCTCTATGCAGTGTCTGTTTTCCTAAGCCTCTTTTTAGTCAGTATTACCAACAACAGGTGTTTGCAGTTCATTCAACTCCAACCACCACAATAGGCATGATAATAATGATGGAATAAGAAAGATTCCCAGACTTCTTGAAACACCTTTCCAAAGTGGTTGGACCATTATATACTCCCAAAGTGAGTGAGTGAATGAGAATTTATCTTTTTTTTCCTTGTCTAAGTTTTTTTTTTTTTTTTTTGAGACAGAGCCTTAAACTATCACCCTGGGTAGAGTGCTGTGACATCACAGCTCACAGCAACCTCCAATTCCTGGGCTCAAGCGAGTCTCCTGCCTCTGCCTCCCAAGTAGCTGGGACTACAGGCATCCGCCACAACGCCCGGCCATTTTTTCGTTGCAGCCAGCCATCATTGTTGTTTGGCAGGCCCAGGCTGGATTCGAACCTGCCAGCTCAGGTACACGTGGCTGGCGCCTTAGCCTGTTGAGCTGCAGACGCCAAGCCCCCAAGCTTATTTTTTAAAGGAAATTATATAACTATCTAAAAATCTGTATAACTTGCCACAAATAAAAGTTTACAGTAACTATGATATAAACTAATAACTTAAAAAGAGTCATCTAAAATCTATTTAAACTCCACCACTGAAAATCACCTCAGGTTCCAGCAGCAGTATGGATGTCATACTTTGGGAAATACTGTGGAGTGGCTACTGCTGGCTCTCACCCAGCAGGAGAAACCCCCATTTTGGTGGGGTTTCCACCTCCCTCACCCAGTGGGGAACCTCAGCTGAGCTTGCCCTTTGGCTTCAGTGAAGTTCCTGACTGGTCTGAGAGTGATGTAATCTCCTTTGCCTGGGATTGGGCCAGGCCTGGGCATGTGACTCAATTCTGGCCAATATGATGTGGGGGACATCTTCTAGGGCGGGACTTCTGAATAAGCCTTTCTATTGAGGAGACCCGTGGGTAGAGAAGGTCTCTCTTCTCCCACAGATTCAGTGTCTGGAGCTAAGGTCTGGAATTGCTCCTCCCTCTGGTCCCTGGCCTACAGGTGGTGTCAATACCTGCCCAGTCAACCCTGAAGATGGCAAATCAAACAGGTGGAAGGAACATGCGTGTCTTGATGACACTGCTGATCTGCTCAATCAACCAGCCCAGAAGCACAACCCCATCCCTTGCTCTTCCTGATATGGGAAGTGATAATTCTTTTTATTTTGCAGGGGTTTTTTTGGCTGGGGCTGGCTTTGAACCCGTCACCTCTGGCACATGGGGCCAGGACCCTACCCCTTTGAGCCACAGGCGCCACTGGGAAGTGATAAGTCTTATCACTAAAGTGAATTGGGGTTTTCTTATCACCTACAGCCTGAAGCACCTTCACCAATGTACCTGGTGTCTTGGGTTTTTGAGACAAATGTGAGTTCTAATCCCACAAGTCCCTTTGCCCCTCTGAGCCTCACTTTCCTCATTTCTGAAACAGGATCAACAGCATCAGCCACATGGAGATGACCCGACAGAGAAAATAGAGAAATTGAACTTGATCAAGATCAGAAACTTCTATACATCAAAGACCATTACCAAGAAAGTAGAAAGACAACTTGCAGGGCACTTCTGGAGGGAGCGTGGAGCCTAGGAAATGCCACCCTGCCTTCTGCCTGAGTCCTGGTGATGAATCAATGGCATGGACATCTCTGGCCTGTCATGGGGCCCCATCACTGGCCATGTCATCCATGGTGTGACCTCCAGCTCCCCATCACCCATCCCCACCTGATCCTCCATCTCCAGGCCTGGAGCTGCCCTCACCTGAGTCAAGGAAGGGTGTGGGGGCAGTGGAGGTTGTTTTGGTTACACCAAGTTCAGTTGTTGGGCATCTAAGGGGTGGTCCTTTTAGCTGTTGGATACTAGAGTCTGGAGTTCCCATTAGAGGTTCAGGCTGGAGCTCTTGAAGGCACATGTCCCTGTGACAATGAGATAGAAGCATGGAATGAATGAAGCCAGGGAGGGAGAGCATGGTACAGAAAGGAGGCAGGAGGAACACCTGTACCCTGGGGCCAGCACTTTTCCACCCATGCAGCCATCCATGCCAGACACAGTCAGGAATCTTTAGGGATTCCAGGAAAGAAGGAGTTCCCCAGCCTCTAGCAGAGGAAGTTGACAAATGGAACCAGGTCAGGGGTGAGCCTGGCTGCAGGGGGGAGGTCACCCAGACAAAAGGCCATACACTGCAATCAATCATTCTCAGGTGACATTGTCTCCCTCCCTGGGTCCCTTTTCCTTTGTCTGGAACCTCCTCTTAGGAACAGGAAGTTGAGGACATCCTCCAAACCCAGCTGGAAGTGGCCTGGCAGCTTCTTCCCTCCACACCAACTGGGGACAGGGCCCCCACAGGTTCCAGACTCCTCCCTATCCCCAAGCTTCTGAGCAGTCTCTTTCCCTGTCCCCTAGGGAGACTTGCTTGGCTCCTCATCTGTGTCTGACACATTCGCCATGCCGTCTTCTGCCTCCTGCAAAGTCTTGAAAGGACAGAAAGAAGAAACTGGGCCCTGCAGAGAGAGAAGGGAGACACTCAGTCCCTAAGGCCCAGGCATGGGGAGGGTGGGGCAACGGAGGCACAGTGTGGGATTTCTCTCTTAACCTTTTAGGACAGGGCCAGGCCGCAGCGAGGAGGGGCAGAGAGCAGTGTCCCCTCCTGCTCTGCGCCTGTCCGCACTTTCTCCACCCAGGGCCCTTCGGCCAGTCCAACGCCTCCTTTCCTGAGTATGATGCAGTGACAGCACAGAGCCGGTACAGCCAACTCAGAAACATATCCGGGTCAAAGTGCTGTGATCCCTCTAAAGGCCTCATGTGGCCAGATCCTGATTTCTTCAAGAGAAGCCTCTTTCCTTCTTTCCTTTTTCCCTCCCTTTCTTTCTTTCTTTCTTTCTTCTTTTTTTGAGACAGAGCCTCAAGCTGTCACCCTGGATAAAGTGCTGTGGCATCACAGCTCACAGCAACCTCCAATTCCTGGGCTCAAGACAGGCGCCGCCACAACGCCGGCTATGTTTTGGTTGTAGCCGTCATTGTTGTTTGGTGGGTCCGGGCTGGATTCGAACCCGCCAGCTCAGGTGTACGTGGCTGGTGCCTTAGCCCGCTGAGCCACAGGCGCCGAGCCCCTTTCTTTTAAATACATATAATACAACATTGACCCCTACACCATTGTAAACCCACAGTTCACTGACATTGAGCACGTTCAGTGTCAACCAATGGGAGTCAGTTGTCACGTCAAAACTGGAGGTATCAGGAGCAAGAGGACAGGGATTTTAGGAAGGAGAATCAAGTCAGCCATGGACTGAGAAGCAGCCAGTGAATTGAACACTTGGGCTCTTTCCTATGAGTCATTTCTAGGGACAAGATTCTTGCTACCAACCACCACCACTGTCTAGTTCCAGGACATTTTTATCACCTGCAAAAAGTTCTCATATCTACATGTATTAACAGCCCCTGGCAGCCATTAATTTATGTTCTGTCACTGTGGATTTACCCCTTCTGAACATTTCACATTTGCACACGGTCTGGCCCACGTTTTCGAGGATGACACATATTGTCACCTGTGTCAGTCCTTTGCCCCTTTTTATAACTAATAGTTCATAGTATGGATAGATCATATATATTTTTTTCCATCCACCTATTAGTGGCTATCCGGCTTGTTTCCTCCTTTTGGCTATTGTAAATGATGCTGCCACGATTTGCTGGTGTACGAGTAACTATTTGAGGCGCTGTTTTCAGCTGTGCCCAGGGGCAGACTTCCCAGGCAATGTAGCAATTCTACATTTAACTTTTTGAGGAACCACCACAATGTCATCTAAAGCAGCAGATTCCTAACAGAAATGCACAAGAGTTCTGAAGTCTCCTCATCTTCTTCAATGCTTATTTTTTCCTTTAAAAAAAAAAAAAAGAATAGAAAGCCATCCTAGTGGGTGTAAAATGCTATCTCACTATGGTTTTAATTTGCATTTCCCTATTGACTAAAGATGAGGAACATCTTTTCATGCGCTTGTTGGCTGTTTGTGTATACAAGAGGCCCTATTTTAATGGAATAGATCCTGATGTGGAAATCCCTGTGTGGGTCACACAAACACATCTGTTTGCTAAAACTCTGGGCCTGCCAGCTCTGGGTTCAGATCCCATTTGCTCATTCCTTTTCTACTCTGGGTAGTCTGGGCCAAGCTGCGCTTTTTCTGAGCCTCAGTTGTTGATGGCGGCTGATAGGCAAGGATGAAAGAGGTCCCCTGTGCCAAAAAAGTACTTAGCCCAGTACCCAACTCTTAGTGGGCATTTCTCAGATTACTGTTGTTCTGGGCACATCCTTACTTGGCCACCTTTGGGGACTCCCCGTGACCAGCTTTTAAGATGGGGTCTGGAAATGTGGTCCTTGTGAGCAGCTTTCCATTTTCATTTAAAGGAAATCTAACAAAACATCTGCTATAGTCAAGGTAATGGAATAAAAATTTATGTTTAAGAGCATTTTTGTCATTTGCAATAAAAAAAAGAATTTATGTTTCACTTTCAACGGCTGTAGCTCAGCAGCTAGGGCACCAGCCACATACATCAGAGCTGGCAGGTTCGAATCCAGCCTGGGCCCGCTAAACAACAATGACAACTACAACCAAAAAATAGCTGGGTATTGTGGTGGGCGCCTGTAGTCCCAGCTACTTGGAAAGCTGAAGCAAGAGAATCGCTTAAGCCCAAGAGTTTGAGGTTGCTCTGAGCTGTGACACCACGGCATTCTAAGGTTGCTCTGATCTGTGACACTACAGCACTCTAAGGTTGCTCTGAGCTGACACCACGGCACTCTACCTAGGGCAATAGCTTTAGACTCTGTCTCAAAAAAAAAAGAATTTATGTTTTAGCCCTGCCCTGGGTGGTAGGCCCTGTTAAAGGCTAGGCTTTTTGTGCACTGAGTTATTTTGTTCTTACAACAGCCATTACCAGGTGCCATTACAGAGAAGGAAACTGAGGCCCATGGAGTTACAGAGAGGAGATGTGGCATAGCCAGGATTTGAACGCAGGCTACCTGCTGCCCAAGCAATTATGTCCTTCTTTCTTGCTATGGAAACCCAGATTTTTGTTAGGGGTGCATGCTTCTCCAAGTGACTCAGGAAAGTGTGACATATCTCCAGGTTTTGGTGGGTTGTGGGGAGAGGAATACAGATTGGTCCCAGGGATTAATTGTGATCCCATTTCCTTTGTTAGAGATTAGTTAAGCCATGGATATGGGACCCAGTTCAAAGGGCTGCAGTGGGCTTTGGAGAAAGGTTTTGTGTTCTTCACGCAGTAGCCCTTGTGTCTGATGTATTAGCTGGAGCAGTGGCAGCCATTCCGTGGTCAGGAGGGGATTTTGGATGAGAACCAAGTTGAGGTGAGAAACTAGAAAAATGGAAAGAAACATGGGGGAGGGGGTGGTCCCTGACAATGACACCTAATTAACCAAACTCAGAACTACCCCTCTTCCTGATTTCTTGCTATGTGAATAATAAAGGATCTCATGTTTAAGCTGATTGGAGCTGGGGTTTCCATTACTTGCATCATAATGGATATGACTCAGTGACTGTCAGCATTGTACATATGGGGAAATTCTCCTGTCTTGATTGCCACTGTATTCCCAGTGCCTGGCACACATTGGTTAAATGAGTGGATAGGCAGTGTGGCTGGAACACCCAAATGAGGATTTAGACATGAAGCTCAGCAAGAGCAAGAATCCCCAAATGCCGGCAACTGCGTACTTTCTACTCTGGCCAGAGTCAGGTGAGCTTAGGCTCTTGAGTCGGGTGAGCTTAGGCTAATTCTCTCACCTCAGTTTTCTCACATATGAGATCAATCTGGAAGGGCAAATCATAGCCCCCAACGTGTGTACTTCCTAATCCCTGGAACCTGTGAATACATTACCTTCTGTGGCAAAGGGGCTTTGCAGTGTGATTAAGTTAAGGATCCTGAGATGGGGAGATTATCCTGGATTACACACATGGGCCCAATGTCCTAACAAGGGTCCTTATAAAAGAGACCAGGAGGTCAGAGAAGGGAGGTGATCATGGAAGCAGAGATTGGGGTGACACAAGGCCACCAGCCTCTGGCAGCTAGAAGAGGCAAGGGAGCAGATTTTCCCTGAGAGCCTCCAGAAGGAGCCAGCCCTGCTGACACCTTGATTTCAGCCCTGCAAGACCCATTCCTGACTTCAGATCTTCAGGACCAAAAATGATAAATTTGTTACTTCAGCAATAGGAGTCTAATACCATGGGGCTGATTCCAAGGGTTCTTGCAAGGATTCCAGAAGTTCAAACATGAACTTGGTAGGTTGTAAGAGCCCAGCTTGCCTTAGCTGTTTAATAGCCAGTCTCAGTACTGGCCATGCCTCTACTGGGAAGTCATCCCTGATTACCCACCCCACACCCATGTCTCCTGCTATGGTGATATTTATGTGGCCCCAACGTGGCCCAAGCTAAAGGCTTTTCATCTAGTATCTCATTTAATTCTCAGGGTCACTCAGGAAGGGTTATAGGAACGCCATATTACAGAAGAGGAGACTGGGGGCATGGGGAGGTAAAGAAAGATAAGGGACGGATGCTGGACCTTCCCAGGCCTGCCCCACATGCACCTGGACGTTTGTTGGCTTGGGTTGGACCCCAAGAACAGTGGTCCTGAGAACAGAGTAGGCCCCCCAGGTCCAGTGTGTGTCTTTTCACAAAGAGCTTCAAAAGGATCACAGGGGATACAGATTGGAATTTTTCTTCTATGCTGCTGTCAAATCAAATTGTTTTATAGGCACAAATGGGCTCCACTCCCTTCTTAGGCCAGACTTGTGTCCATGCTCAGCACCTGCAGGCCCCATCCCCATGCTGAGTGTCTGGGGTTGGGGTGGGTCCCCTACACTCCACCTTCTGAGTTGCTTCAACATCTGTTTCCTTCACCTGCTGCACTGGGCCTACTCCGATACTAATCATTCCTCATCGAAATAGCCTTCTGGCCTCCCATCTCATGCCACTCAAAGGGATAACAATTCTGAAACATGCTCCAGGCTGACCACAGTCTTGCTGAAAACCCTTCAGGGTCTCCCTTGTGTTTGCAGGGAGGTCTGCACTGCTTACTGGGGCATGCAAGAGCATTGGTCTTTACCAAGTTCACCGGTCCTACCGTGGGACCTTTGCACTTGCCACTCCCCTTGCCTGAAACGCCTCTTCTGTGGATATTGTCATGGCTGGCTCCTTTCATTCAGGTCTGTGCCCCATTGTCACCTCTCCTAGAAGGCCTTCCCTGACCACCCGGCTTTATTATTATTCTCTCAACATGCCTTTGTGAATTAATTTTGCTGCTTTGTTCACCTAGTCAACCACCAGTGACTTTGGCCAGACAGGGAGTCCAGTCCCATTTTACAGATGAGGAAAATTGAGGCTCAGGGAAGTAAAATAACTTTCCCATCCTCACAGTCCGTTCTTGTAACATACCAAGTCATTTCCCACTGTATGGCCTTTGCATCTGCTATTCCTTCCACCTGGAATGCTGGTTGCCTCCTAGAATGCATGTCACCTCCTCAGGGAGACAATGAGGTGACCCTGGTCACCTAATATGGAACCTGTCCTCTCCCCCTTCCTTCTGGCTCTCTCTGTCCCTCAGTGGCTTCCTTCCAGGTAGTCAGCCATCACCATCTGTGGCTATATTCTTTCCTTCTCTGCTGTTTTGCTTTCTAACACCCTCAATTTCAGAGGGCAACCACAGGGCTCCCAGCAGGGTGTTAAGTAGCCTGTTCACTTGAGGAGAAGCTTTGGGCCTTTATGCTCAGAGACACACCATGTGACTGGGCTGCCAGGGCGCAGTGCCCCGCCCCTGGCTGGGAAACCACCCTCTCAATGAGACATTGTCCCTACTGATAATATTTCTAGAGCCCGCCCCCACTACTGCCATCCGCCCAGCCCAATAGGTATTTAGACCCTGTCTCCATTCCATGGATCAGTTCTGAATTTGTGTGTTATGAATGAATTGCCGGGACCAGAATCCACACGGAACTCTAGCTCTAAGGGAGCCTGGAAAACATGATTGTTGGCTTCTGTTCTTCAGGAAGACACACCAGGAGAAGGGAGAATAGATGTAGAACAAGCCCAGCCACACACGGCATCCCCATCTCTGCCCTTCCAGAAAATGACCTTCATGTGAATTGTTCACCGCTGGGTCCCAGGGTCAGCCTAATACATGTTTGTTGGGTGATTGAATGAGATGTCAAAGTTGGGAGTTGAACCCAGATCTGCAGACAGTCTGTGAACTTTAACTTGCTAGATGGGTGATGCCCCACCCCACCCCCCACCCCACCTAGAGTTTTAGAGCCCTGTACATTTTCTATCTGCTGTGCTAGGCTTTTAATAATTCCCCAAGGCAACTGATGGAGGGTGCCTTTATTAATACCTTATTATTTTTTTTTTTGAGACAGATTTTGAAGACTGCAACTTCAAACTCCTATGCTCAAAGGATCCTCCTGCCTCAGCCTTCTAAGTAGCTGGGACTACAGGTGCCCACTACAGCACCCAGCTAGTTTTTTTGCTTTTAGTAGAGACAGAGTCTCACTCTTGCTAAGGCTGGTCTTGAATGCCTGAGCTCAAGTGATCCTTCCACTTCGGCCTCCCAGAGTGTTGGTACTACAGGCGTGAGCCACTGCACCTGGCCTGCATTAATATTAAAAAAATGAGAATTATAGTATTACTGGTTCTGTCAGGGAGATGCCAGAGGGAAGGACACACAGTCTCAGCTCCAAGTCCTCAGGTCTCTTCCAGTATGGATAGGCCTCTGGGTTCTGATCTGACCTTGACCAGGGGCTGAGGTCTGGCCATGCACATAGGAAGTTTGGGTCAGGGCTGCTTTGGGAAACAGTGTGGTGACCAGCAGTAACCAGCAGCCACAGTATCTGCACCGCTAGAGCTGCCCTGGGAAGGCAGGGGCTTTTGTTGGCTTCCCAGGCCCAACCAGGAGGCCAGGCCACCCAGAGGCTAATTCCTGACATTCTCAGGGAGGCTGAGAAACAGCAAATGTGGTCCAAAGATGTCAGAAAGGAGACCTCCTTGGGTCTCGAAAGACTCCAGAAACACATGCAGGGATATACAAAACCAGATGTCCACACTTTAAAGAAAAAAAATCTCCATCTTTATACCTTTCACAAGGGACCTGGTCAAAGCATGTCACTCTCTCCCTCAACCTCCATTACCCAGGGTGCCACCCTCTCCTGACCTGGTCACACTCCTTTTCCCCTACCTTGGAGGCAACCTCTGGTATCGATTTGTCCATATGTCCTCTCCAACCCCAGCCCCAGCTCCTGCCAAGTGCCCTGCCTCTCCTGCCCACACCATCCCCTCTCCTCATGCTGGCCTGAGGCCTCCCTGGAATGTGCCATGCATGTCCCCACCTCAGGGCCTTTGCATGGGTTGTTCCTCTGTCTGTTCTGCCTTTGCCCAGATACTGCGTGACTCTTTCCCTTCCTGCCCCTGTCACCACTATCGTCCTTGCCTGATTCGTTTTTCTCAGACACTTAACCACCTTCCAGTGAATCTATTTATTTCATTTTAATTATGCATCGCCCCGTTTAGAATGTCAGCTCCATGAGGGCAGAGACTGCCTGTCTCCATCACTGCTGCACCTCCTCCCCCAGCACATGGCCTCGTGTGCAGTGGGCACAAGCGAGGAGTGATTCTCCTTCCAGAAGTGTCCCTGCTTAGACAAGCATGAATAAGCACATTTGCTCCTCCTGCTCCCTCCTCTCTCTTTTTTTTTTTTAAAGCACAACAAGTACCTCCCTGCACACACTGCACACGAACCTGCTTTTAAACAATGTGCCTTGGAGATCTGCCCCTGTAGGAAGGTACAGCCTGGTCTCAGCCGCTAGAAGCTGCAGACTCCTTCATTGGGGGATAGGAGGATCCTCTTGGCTAGCCTCACTGTGGGCCATTAAGGAGAGCTGGTCCCTGGGTGTCACCCCCTTGATGGTGCACTTCTGTGTTTCCACCCCTGAGAGCAAAGATACGAGTAGATGCCCCAGCTAGGTCAACCCGGACAACTCCCAGAAATGCTGCCCTGGGAGAAAGTGAGTTGTTGATCTTCAGAAATCATCATCCAGCCTACCAGAGAGAGGCCTGATTTTGTTCTCTGCTTCATTCTTTCTGAAATGCAAACAGTGTTTTCTACAAAGGCACAGCCGTTGGAGGAAGCCGGGGGTGACACTGCAATTTCTTGCAGCAAGGGTCGGGGGAGGCTCGTGTTCTGAATGACATTCTCAGAGGCACTTTTGCAGGACTGTGAGATAGGAGAGGCCCCTGGACTCTGCCTCTATGGCAAAGAACAGGGTTGGGGGGGGGTGGATCTTGTCCTCTGCAAATCCCCTACAAATTTAACTTGGCTTTGAATGCCAGAGCATTTTTCTTACCCTCTATAGAGCTGGCTTCGGGGCCTACTTCTTTTTTTTTTTTGAGACAGAGCCTCAAGCTGTCACCCTGGATAGAGTGCTGTGGCATCACAGCTTACAGCAACCTCCAACTCCTGGGCTCAAGCGAGTCTCCTCCCTCTGCCTCCCAAGTAGCTGGGACTACAGGCACCCGCCACAACGCCTGGCCATTTTTTGGTTGCAGCCACCATTGTTGTTTGGCAGGCCCAGGCTGGATTCGAACCCGCTAGCTCAGGTGTACATGGCTGGTGCCTTAACCCGCTGAGCCACAGGCGCCGAGCCAGGGCCTACTTCTTTATGTCCACGCAGTGTCCTTGCTTAGCACGAGAAGTTGACCATGACTTCCCAAGTTTAGTGCCAACTCCCCTCTTCTACTAAGGGGGTTCTCCTTCACTGCTCCATCCCACAGTGCCTGGTACATAGTAGGTGCTTAGTAAGTACATATTGAATGAATAAACCTGTGATGTGTTCATTGCAACCAGACTTTCCCTCCGCCTACACTTTTGGAAGATGGTCCATTTTCCATGAAGGAAGATTCTGACTTCCCACCCCAGCCAGTCCTTCCACTTTGGGGTAAAACTGCCCCTAGGCACGAGGAAAACTGGCCTGGGGACACAGGGGTAAAAACCAGGCAGCCCCAGCTGACTGCTCACCCTCCTTCCCCAGAGGCATTTGGTATTTCCTTTGGCCACTTATATGCTTTAAACAAGGGTGACTGAATGCCTCAGGGCGGACAGACCCCACCCAGGTCATTCACTCACCTCTCCTCCAGGCTTGGCTGGCGAGTCCTGCCAGGTCCCAGGGCCTCTGTTTTAAAGCCCATCAAAAGTATGAAAAATGTATGTAAGAATTTTCTGCATTGACACAGTGCACACCAGGTTTGGCTCCAGGGATGCTCACTTAGGTGTCTTTGGGTTACCACTGAGTGTGGCACAGGCCCCCTGAGTGTGGCCCATCGCCAGCCCCTGGCTCTTAAGGCAGCAAAGAAGGAGGCTTCTCTGGGCACCATGTTCTGTGAGTGAGTTCTGACCCCAGAACTGCCTGCTCAGGGGTATTTTTTTGTGTGTGGGGGGACAGGCCACTGGAGAGGCTGTTAGTTTGATAGCCTATTAACACTCAATTAAGTGTCAGGCTGGGGTCTGAAGGGCCCCCACTTACCCAGAGACCAACGGACAAGTGAAGGCTCAACCCTGAAATATGCCCTAAAGGCAAGTGCTGGCAGGCAGGAAACAGATCAGCCATGCTCTCTTGTGTCTGGATTTTCGAGAGCCACACCTGATCACCAGCAGCCTCCACCCCTCGCCTGTGGCATTCATTCATTCATTCATTCACTGTCTGTACATTTTAACAAGTGCCTACTATATGCTGAGGATACAGCTGTGAGCTAGACAGCTCTCTGCTCTCACAGAGCTGACATTCTGGTGACAAGAAACAATATATAAGTGACAAATAAATGCCCAAGATAATTTCAGGTGGCAATAAATGGTGAAGAAAATGAATGGGGGGTTGAGTTAGCAAGTGCCTGGGCTATTCTATACACAGAGGACCAGCAAGAGAGTCTCTAAGGAGACTCTGAGCTGGGAGCTGAAGAGAGATTGCTGTCCCAAGGAGAGGAAAGAGCAAGCGCAAACAGCCTGAGGCAGGATGAGCCTAACTGGTTTGGCAAGCATTTAGGAAGGAATGGTTGAATAATTGGGATGAGGATAGCAGAGACAAAGCCTAAGGGTAGAATTTGGTGCTAGCTTGGGAAGAGCATTCTGAGTGTATAGGACATCCACCAGGTTCCAGTCTGGCCAGGGCCACTTACAATGTGCTGCATAAAGTTCTCGGGTGACTTTCCTAACTCAACCTCGGTCTTTTCCTCCTGTAAAATGGGTATATTGAAAGTCTTTCTCTCACAAAGGCAATTGAGATATCTGGGAAGTGCTTAGCTATTAACTTTTGCTAACCCACAATCAGGAGGCCTAGAGGGAGAGGCTGTTTGGGGGCCGAGGTTCCTCTGCAGTTTTTCAAAGCCCTGGATCCCAGGTGCTGTCACTAAGAGACCAGTAGGAAAAAGAGTAGCAACTTCTGTGCCAATCCTGGGGAGGCTTGGGGCCCGGCAGGGATCACCCCTTTACAGGCGGCTCAGGTGGAGTCAGCAGTGGTTGAGGGAGCGTCTTTGTCTCCCTCGGCCTCGGTTTCTCCACTTGTCATGTGGGGTCTGAGGGCTTCTGAGGAGAGTTCGGAAAAGCCTGAGAACAAACTCAATTTATAGCCAAGAGTGGGAACTGTGGTGAGCACGTCCTCTTCAGAAAAACATCTTCCCCTCTCCTGGCTTCAGTGTTTCCATCTGTAACGTCTTCAAGGCCAGACAACATCCGCTCCCTGAGAAGAGATTCCAGGTGACATTACAGCTAACTGCCTACCTGACCCCCTCCTAGGCCAAGGAAACCCTGAAGACCCCCAAATGGTCATCCTTCAATGCCAACTCCCGGATGCAAATTCTGAGAGTATTCCCAGGTAATTTAGGTGGGCTGCCCGGAGGGGTGGGGCCGCTGAGAGGTGCCCGCCCCTTTTCTTCTCCCAGGCCCCTGGAGAGGGGGCCTTCCTTCTGCCTGTCTGGCTTTTTGCACATTTATTCCCACGGTCTGGCTCCGTAGAATTAGAGCCAGAATGAGGAGGGAGGGGACACTGAACTATCACCCCCTCCTCTTCCAGACTGCAAACTGCTCCCTTTCTGCATACACTTCCTTTTTTCCAGATTTTGTCAGCCCAGATATGCACAACCTTTCCCCCTGCAAAAAAAGCCATAAACTAAAAGCCTGAGGGAATAGAGAGGGATCCCGCTGCAGGAGAGGCAGGCAACCCCAGCACCCCCGCAGGCATGAGGCCCCTGGAAACCGCAGGGCTGCCTCCCCCTGCTTCCCCACCACAGCCTTCCCCATCTCCCTGGGGGTTCTCAGATGTTGGCAGATGGCAGAACTGAATCTGCTGAGACGTCACTCCAAAAAAGGAAAGTTGAACTGAAAAAAAAAATTCAAACTCTCCAACATTTTAGGGGAAAGCAGAAGAGGCGGGTAGCTCCCATGCCCTCTGCTGTTTAAAATGCTCTTCCCTTGTTTGAGACCACAAACTTGTGGGGGAAGGGGGTGAATGAGGACATAGGGGTGTCAGGGCAGCCTGCAGGGCCAGGTTCCTGTTGGAGCACTGAAGTGTCTGCAGGGGGTAGGGGGACGAGCACATGTGTGCTTGCCTGTGATCCACCGCATGCTTGTGCAGGCTGGGTGTGTGTGGCTTCCTGGACACGCTCCTGTATGTGTCCATGTGTGGGGATCACAGGCAGGCTTGCTGCATTGTCTGTGCATTTGTGTCCCTGAATGTCCCCAAGTGGAAGTTCACTCAGCAGCACATTATAGAGTCCCCACTGTGATAGGGGCAGTGAACAAAAAGAAATCTTTGCCCTCATGAAACTGATGTTCTAGTGAGTGTGTCCCTGTGTTTATCTGTTCGGTCTTATATTTCAGTTTATGTTCCAGCCTCTGCCGCGCGGGTCTTCGGGTGGCTTGAGAGTTTTGCAGTGTATTTCACCTGGGCTAGATCTCCTCCTGTCTGCTGAGGTTCAAAGTGTTTATGTCCCTGGCGAGAGTCCTGCGTCCCACTGTCTGCTTCAGCTTCTGACTGCTCCACCGTGCGTGTCCCTAAAGATCCTGTGTGTGGCCCTGCCTGTGCATCCCCTCCCCATCCATTGGCCACCCTATAATTTAATAGCTGAAACGCGATTCCAGGGAAGTGTCTGGGGCTGGGGAGGAGAAATAGATCTAGGGCCACTGGAGAAGGGGGGGTAGGATTGGGAGGTGTTTTGCCCCCTCCTTCCTCCTCTGGGAGCTTACGGAAAGAAACTCGACGTCGCGCCCAAGAGAGAAAGAGAGAGTGTGTGTGAGTGTGTGTGTGTGTGTGTGTGTGTGTGTGTGTGGCAGCATGTGAGCTCGTGCGTGGGTACGCACAGGGCCTGGGAAGGCTACGCGGCCCCTTTAAGGAGCCCGAGGGGGCCGGGCCGGGGCGCGTCGGTGCAGGCGGGGAGCCGGGAGCTGGGAGGCCTAGCTACCGCCTCTCAGGCTCCCGCCCCGCCTCCTCCTCCCCCTCCCGCCGCCGCCACCGCCGCCGCCAGGGAACGCGGAGCCGCGGGCAGGCCGGGCCGCATCGGAGCCCCGCGTCCGCCCGCGCCCCGCCCGAGCCGTGCGCCCGCGCCCTGCGCCCCGTGATGCGCGCCAAGTTGCCGGACGGGTACCCGGAGCCGGCGTCCTAGGAGGCGGCGGCGGGAGGATCGCGTCCCCGCCAGAGGCCCGGCCTGCTGCGCGCCCCCAGCCCGATCGGCACCGCCACTTGCTTGAGCGCCCGGGCGGCCCGAGTGCGCTCCGGGGTGGGGCGCCACCACTGCCACCCCCACGAGGTGAGTTGGGGCCAAGGGTCCCTGCCGAGGGCGGGGGGGAGGCGCTGGACGCGCTTCCGGGGGACCGAGGGAAGATCGGGCTGCGCACGCGGCGGAGTTGGCGGGGCCCCTGCACTCCCGAGTTGGCGCTCTCGGGGGGTGGCTAGCTGCGGAGCGAGGCGCCCTGTCGACACTGCAGCCTGCGTGCTTGGGGGCGCTGGGAACTTAGGGGAACTCCAGCTTCCCAGCGAGGGGGCGGGAAGGAGGGAAGTGGCGTTGGGGTGGGCGGGGGGCGCCTTGGAAACGTAGGGCTGGCCCCTACCTTGTGCGCCAGCCCTGGGGGCTTGGCTGCCATGCACACCTTCTCCCCCAGTGCATCCCCAAGACTTGGGGGCGATACTGCGCCTTATTTTCCAACAGGCAGCGCGGGTTTGGGGAGCCCTTGGAGATGGCACCCCCAGCCCACTCGCTTGGCTGTTCTGGAAGGTCTCATGGGGATTCTCGGCAGTCGGGGTGGGGGGAATTAGCGGTTCTCCTCCAGGGGAAGGGGCCAGAGGGTGCTAGGCGGGTCCCCTAGGGAGAGGTGCCCGTTCTTTCCCCCTCCCCCGCGGACCGGTGTTCCTGGTGGTGTCTGGGTGTCTGGACCTGCCTCCTGAGGCTGGTGACGCCTCCTTGGGCCGCCTCCTGGCCCCTCCCCCGGGCCGTGCGGACACTTGGGATGCTACTAGTTTGGGAAGTTGGAATTCAGAGCTGATCACACTTGGACTGCCCTGGGAAACTCCAGGCCCTTGTGTTGAGGGGAGCTTCCCCAGAGACATGCGGGGAGTGCAGGCGCCCTTGGGGTGCGCTTTCCCCACCCCAGCCACTTGCAGGCAAAAGCCCGAGGGAGGGAGGGCAAGGCGGGCGGGAGGGAGAGACACTCTGTACCTGTGAGCCGCTGCCGCCGGAGCCCAATTAGCGTGGGGGCGCCTGGCGTTATTTTTACTTCGTAGGTTTATTTTTTGGAAGCGAGTGTCCTCCCGCCGCCTGTCGCGCGCTCTGGCTCTCAGAGGGTCTGGTGCAGGCAGCGGGGGCGGATCTGTTCTGTTGGCTCAGCCTCCTCCTTTCCTCCCCTTCCTCCTCCCCCCTGTTGGTGAGAACTGGTTTTATTAAGATTATTATGATTATTTTTTTTTCTTTTTGCAGATTTGGAGGGAGGATGTGTGAGCCAGGGAAGGAGGGGGAGGGGAGAGATAAGGTAGAGGATCCCTCTGGCCTGGGTGGGGGAGCTCTAGGCACGTTGGGATGTGTTATCGGTGGCCTTGACTTTGCCCTTTTTAAGCCAGATCTGAGTCTCTGCGGCTGCTTTGATACCCACGTATAAGGGGCTCTCTGGACCAGGCATGCTGGGAGGCCGACCCAGGGCACTGCTGTGTACATCGTGGGTGGTCTTTTTGGGGGAGGGGGTGCGGAGGGGGAACAGCAATCAGAGAAGCTTGTGACATAGGATAGCCGGGCCTCCTCTGCAACGCAGCTCCTTTGGTTTAAGTCTGACTTTTGCCACTTTACTGGCAGTGTGACCCTGGACAAATTGCTTACCTGTCTGTGCCTCATCTATGAGAGTAAAAATAGTGCCGAGTTCACGGGGTTGTTAAAACCCTCTGTCATAATACGTAAACTTACTTGTATATGTTAGTATGACTACTGTGTTATTCTTATTTCTGGGCTCAATACTTGGCCTGGAAACCTTGTGCAAAGCGCCTTACCTTTGCTTGGAGGTGGGGGCTTGGGGGGGGCGACCTGGTGAAGAGAGAGGGTCTTCTTTCCAAACCCACTCCACTTTTCAGGGCACGTGCCGTCAGCCCATTGAACAGATGCAAAGTCTGAGTCTGTTTGTGCAGGTTGCCGGGGTGGGGATGGGTGACAGATCCAGTGAGTGGTAGATTCGCGGCGCTGACGGCGGTGGCGGCTGCTGCTGCGAGGGCATCCCGGGCCCTGTCTGGCTTCTGCCACCTGCCGTGTCCCTGCTTGGAAATTTACCGCCGCCGCCGCAGGGTGCCCGGGGAGTCTTTGGTGCCCAGACGTGGGGGCGGCGCGAGCGGGCCCCAGCGCTGGCCTCTTCCCACCGAGCTCTTTACACTGGGTTGGCTCAGGGATCAATACTATTGGTAAATCCATGTAAATGGTAATGTGGCTGTCAGGCCCGGTGAGAGATGGAGACCCGCTCTTGGGCCTGGGCTCATGTCCCTCCCCCTCTCAGCTAGGGTTTGCCTACGGGGAGGGATTTATTTGGCATAATCCGTTCTTTTCCCCCAATTAATAATACTCATACCTCCTGGAGATTTCCCAGGGCTCCACAAACACGAATTGAGGAGCATGAAAGAAAGCCCAGAGCTGGGAGGGCTGACACCCACCTGCTGCCTCGTGTTGGAAGGCGCCCCAGGAGTCCCAGGGCTGAGTCTGCCTCTCCTGTGGGCTGTGGGGGCTGCCTGGCCTGGTTTCCCCTAGGCTGAGAGGGGCGCACTGTTCTGTGTTCCCACCCCCCACCCTGCGGTCTGTGGGTGGAGAAGTTGGTGCTTCACTCTGAGATGGAGGCTTGGGGTGGCACCTGTGTGTAACCTAGCCATGACCCAGCGGAGGAGGCTCCTGGGTCCCGTCTGTGAGACAGATCTTAAGGCTGGAGAGCTGGGCTTGCCCCCCTTTTACCTCTGTTGACAGGGGGTTGAGAGCTTTTATTTGTGTGAGCCGTTTTTTCCCTTCTCTGTTTCCTTTTCATGTCTCAGATGTCAAACTACAGTTTCCCCAGGTAACACCTCTGAGAGGGGGGACTGCTTGCAGGAGCCAGTAATTCCTGCCTATGGGCGTGGGAGGGGCCCAGCCTGGGTTATTCCTGGCTTAGAAGGTCTCTGTCTCTCTAGTAGGTATATGGGGTCTCCAGGGAAGTGATGTTTAGAAAAGTCACCTGGGCATCCTTTGCTGAGCCTTGGGGGCAGAGAACCAACTTTACAACTGTCATGTAAACTCTTGTTCTCAGTGCTGGAAAATACAGTATATAATGCAATTGTATCTACAGCCAGTGCTTATAAAGCACTTACTGTGCGCCAGGCACTGTGCCTAACTTGTTTATTCTTCAGCTCTGCTCTAGAAGTTGGCGCTGTTGTTATCCTATTTTATATAAATGGTGAAATTGAGAACAGAGGGGTTAAGTAACTTGCTTGAGGTCACACAGCTTGGATGTGAGATTAAGAATTAAGAACTGGGATTACTCACCATCATGTTAGTGCTGCGAGGTTTTACTGCAGAATTGCTTTGCAGAGCTGCCATAAAGTGTATGAATAAAGACATTTTATTTCTTATTTGAGCAGCACCTACAGATTTTTGCCCCAAGAGTCAGAAGCCTGAGAACTTGTTCTCCCCAGGATTTGGGGAGAGGGGTAGTGCCTGGCATTTCTTTGAAGTCTCATTTTATCTTAAGCATTCATGCAGATTTGGTATTTGCCTTGGCGACACTGTTGTGTTTATTTTGAAATGAAAACACGGTTTTGAATTATTTAGCACCATGCTCCAGAAAGCTGCATGGGCTGGAGTGCTGGGTGCAGTGGGGTGCTTTGTAGCTGGAAGGCTAGAGCCCAGAGAGGTCCTGGAGCGGCTGGGGGCTTTATTCCTGTTTTACAGACAAGGACACAGGTCCAGGGGCAAGGCTGGCCCAAGGTTGAAAGGTTCATTATTGTCATCTCATTTTAGAGCAAAGTGAGGCTTCTGAGACGTGGTGTTTCCATACTGCCCTGGAAAGGATCTTTGAGTCTACAAAGAATTCCTCTTACCAGATATTAGAGGACAACCTGGAAGTGTTCCATCTGCCACCCCCAAGAGGGCAGCTGATCCAGCACTGCAAGTTCCTGCTTAGCCATTTACGAGCAGTGTGCCCAGGCTGGGCTGTCCCTGTCCCTCACAGTTTGGGTGCCCACTCCCTATGGGGTGGCAGAGAGGGTTCCAGGGCAGAAGATGTTTGCTGCTCAGCTCTGCAGTCTCAAGCTTTGGACTCCGGGCACCTTGCTTAGCCTCAGTGTGCACATCTCTAAGAGGGAGATGGTGATGATGATAATGATACTTTGGACTTTATTGTTGTGAGGATTAAATGAGCCCATGCATGTCACGGAGCTGCTGTTGCCATTTTGGCTCACCCAGGTGGACAGTGAAGATGTTCCTGTAGAGTTAGGTGTGAACCTGAGTCTTTACTCACAGGCTGCTTGGGCACCAAGCAGTCCTCCCTCTGGAGACGGCGGCTCCTCTACTGTGGGCGAGTCACAGATATGCTCTGTTCTCTATCTTTGAAGACTGAGATTTTCCATTCTGCTTTTAATCACCCAGTGGGTGTCTGCCTGGGATTTGGGGGAACTTGGAGTGCTTGGAGGTTATGGGCAGCCTGGAGAGTGGGGGGAAGCTGTGGGGGTGGGGAAGGGGAGGCCTCCCAGGGGAGAGCCAAGGTTCCCTGAAACTTATAAAAAAGAGACCCTAGAGGTTCTAGAAAGGGCTCCTTTGATTTGAGCTTCATTTAGTTGATAACTAACTAGAGGATCATCTGTGACCTCTGGCTGCAGTTTGCTTATCCTTAAGAGCAAGGGAGAGAAGATAATGCCTACTTTGGAAGGTAGTCTGGGGCAGGCTGTGCAGTAAACACCTGTAGTGAAGGGGAATGTTCTAGGGTTCTGCCGTGAACGCTTTAGCTGGGCTGGGTTGGCCTGGCCTGATGGCTAGTGAACACTTGAAATGTGGCTGGTGCCACTGAGCAACTGAACATGTAATGTTATTTAATTTTAATTAACTTAAATTTAAGTAGCCACCTGTGGCAGTGGTTAAGGCTGCCTATTCACCACACAGGGTTGGGTGATGAAAGATTCCTTTTGCACCAGCCTCTAGGGCAGCGGTTCTCAAACTGTGGGTCACGACCCACAGGAACTGTATTAGAGGGCTGTGGCATTAGGAAGGTTGAGAACCACCCTTCTAGGGTAGTGCCATCCCAGAGAACTTTCTCCAGCAGTGAGAGCACTCTAGATATGCCACTACTGTACTTCATGGACATCTTTGATTAACATTTTTTGGGCTAATGTTCCTTTTCATATTTCTTTCAAAAAATAAAGAAGAATAAAAAGTAATGCGTTCAAAACTCTACCAACTGCTTTGGGCTTTATAAAAACTTATTCTTTTATTGAAGAAAAAAATGCATGAACCTGTTAAACAAAAACAAAAAACAGTGCAGGGCAGCATCTGTGGCTCAAAGGAGTAGGGTGATGGCCCCATGTGCTGGAGATGGTGGGTTCAAACCCAGCCCCAACCAGAAACTGCAAAAAACAAACAAAAGAAAACCCCCAAACAGTGCAGGTAAGTGTAGAGAGACTCTCCTTTGGTTCCTGCCCTCCTGGTTTCTCTTCCCCTAGGTAGTCGAAGCTTATCATGTCTTGAGTTTCTTCTCTGAGATAACTGTAGGCATATGTCGGCCTTAAATGAACTTGTATGTGTGTGTTCTCTTTAAAAACAAACACACAAATGGTATCACACCATGTATTCATATCTTTTATTCACTATCACATTCACATCCTACATTATACGGTGACTTGGTGAGTTTATTCTGGAACATATAAAAAGCAGAGGTTGGCAAACTCTGGCCCCTGGGACAAATCTGGCCCACCTCCAGATTTTTATATGGTGCACCAAGCTAAGAATGGTTTCTATATTTTTTAATGGTTGAGAAAAATGAAAAGAAGAACAATATTTTATGACATGTGAAATGATAGGAAATGCAAATTTCAATGGCCATAAATAAAGTTTTATTGGCATGCAGCCATGCTCTTTCATTTACATGTTGTCTGTGGTTGCTTTTGTGCTACAACATTTGCAGAGTTGGGTAGTTATGACAGAGGCTGGAAGGCCTACAGAGCCTAAAATATTTACTCTCTGGACCTTTACAGAAAGTGTTTGCCAGTCCCTAATATATCATCTCATTCTCTTCAACCTCAGCGTAGCCTCCCCTGGCTTTGACTAGTGAGGAAACTGGAATCCAGACGAGGGTGTTATACTGAGCGGGCCCGCAAATCTCTCCTTCTGTCCTGGGCTGTTGCCCATAGTTATAATTTGCTGCTGTAACACTGCAGTAGGAAAGGGAGTAGTTAAGGCCCCTAGCAGTTGGGCTGACTTCCAGCACAATTTTTGGCCTCTTAAATGACACCTGAGACTATAATACCTTTTTTAGAGTGCTACGTAGTTGCTGTAGTGCCTACTATATGGTGCTGCATAATTTCCATGATTTTTTTTTTTTTGAGACAGAGCCTCAAGCTGTCACCCTGGGTAGAGTGCTGTGACATCATAGCTCACAGCAACCTCCAATTCCTGGGCTCAAGCGAGTCTCCTGCCTCCACCTCCCAAGCAGCTGGGACCACAGGCGCTCGCCACAATGCCCGGCCATTTTTTGGTTGCAGCCGTCATCATTGTTGTTTGGCGGGCCCGGGCTGGATACGAACCCACCTGCTCAGGTGTACGTGGCTGGCGCCTTAGCCCGCTGAGCCACAGGTGCCAAGCCTCCATGATTTTTTAAAGTCACTTTTAATCATTCTTGTTTTCCTTTTTACTTTGGCTGCTAGGAAGCTCAGAACCAAATTTGCAGCCTGCCTTCATTAATCACTGGTCTGTGTTTTGGTTTTATCTACTTAATCCTGTTTTCAGATTTGTCTCTGATATTCCCCTTTGGCCTGACCTTGCTGTGCGATTTTATCTTATCATAAACATTCCTGAGAGTTGTCTCAGTTCTAGAAGGGCAGAATGAAGTGGGATAGGAGCAAAGCAAAAGAAAATACTTTGCAAGATGTTTTCATACTTGTTCCCCCTGAGCATGGGTTGGCAGATGGGGGTTCTTCTGGAAGAGACCAAGGCCTGGCTCCTTAGAGTCTCTTTAATATAGGTCAGGCTCTGGGTAAGAACTGGGCAGGGTTTTTGTATACCTGTTTTGAGTTCACCTTGGGAAGATGACAGTGAGTGATTTGGATGGTGAAAGAGGTCCCTACTGGGGGCTGACAGGGTCCTTAAGAACCTTTGGCCTGAGGGAATGCCCTGGAAGTGGAGAGCCCACCACTCGGCGCAGAGATCTTGAATTGTTTTGGAGGGAATATTGCTGATATGTTGGAAACCAAGGGACCTCTGAGACATCTTGCAGCCTAGATTTGTTGCTAATGATTTGAGATGTCTCTGCTTCCTCCTGCTGGCCTTGGGATATTTCTTTGAGTTGGTAAAGCAAGTGGGGGAGAAGTAAGCCATAGGGCGGGCCATGGGAGGTGGAACCCCTTGAGGGATGACTGGCCGCCACTGGCCCCAGTGTGCATGTGGCTTCCAGGGGCCAGTTTCTTGTCTCCCAGGCTTGGCTTGGTTTTCCATGGCCTGTGTTTGTGCTTTACGGTTTAAGATTTGAGCTTGAGGGAACTACCGGTCTCTCAGCAGCCTCACCTTGAATAAGTAACAGAGCCTCTGTACCCTAACCCTAACCAGCAGTGCAATGGGGTGATGTCGAATGGCATGTGGTCTTGCAGGTTGTGCTGAAGCAGAGCCAGCTGAGGCACCAGTGGGCTGCAGGCTGTGTCCCAGCCCCTCTCCCTCCTGCCCTGGTCTCACACCCACAGAGCTGACCTGGGTTGGGCAGGTGGACCCAGTGGCCTCCTGGCCATTGCTCAGGAATATCTCTAAAAGACCTCAGATCCAACCTGTGGGATACCAGTCCCATGATCCCCTCTTACCCCCAGACCCTATTTGGGCTCCTCAATGAGCGTGAGCATCCCAACCCCCTCTCAGTGGCCTGCATGGCCCCTGCAGCAGCCTCTTCCCTGGCCTCTGGCATCGTCTTATGCCCACTGTCCCCTCTCCACAGGCAGGAGTGGGGCCTGCAGCTGGAACAATGTGACCTCTCGCAGCCTCCAGCATTTCCCACTACTTACTAAACAATCTGGAATCCCTCTCACCACCTGCTGCCCCCCACCTCCCTGTGGCCTGTTCCCACAGTTCTGCATGTGGGGGGAAGGGAGTTGCTTTTTCTCTGTGGCGTGGATGGGGGTCTCTGGAGATTGCTCTAAGTCACAAGTCTCAGAGGGCAGTCCCAAAGATGCCCACAGCCAGGCCCTGTGGGAAGAGGGTGCCTTGGGGGATCCTATCTGTCCTCAGGCTGAACCTGGCAGTGCTGGCTCAGCTGTGGTGTCTCAGTGACCATGACAACCTGCCTGCCACCTGCAGGGGAGCTTCCTGGGGTGGGGGGTGTGTCAGGATGTGCAGCTCCAGGCTGCTGCCAACAGGGGTCTCACAGTGGGTGTTGCTTTCTGGAGCCCATTAGGAATCAGGGGCTCCCTTCAGGGGCTCAGGTTTTGGTCGGTTCTTTGCAGTGGTGGCTCCTGGGTGACTCCTATAGCCAATTAAACCTGGGGGGGGGGGCATAAGCAGGAGAAGTTGTACCTACTCCCCTATATCTGCCACCCTTCCGGCTGGTTTTTAACCATTTTTACTCCCCCCCATTTCTTTTTCTTTTCTTTTTTTTTTTTTTGAGACAGAGCCTCAAGTCGTCACCTGGATAGAGTGCTGTGGTAGCACAGCTCACAGCAACCTCCAATTCCTGGACTCAAGCGAGTGTCTTGCCTCTGCCTCCCAAGTAGCTGGGACTATAGGCACCCGCCACAACGCCTGGCCATAAATTTGCAGACCTTTTCTTTGGTAAGAGCAATCCCTAATATACTATCTGGAAGATTTTGAGGGGGGCCGGGCTGGATTTGAACCCGTCTGCTCAGGTGTATGTGGCTGGTGCCTTAGCCCGTTGAGCCACAGGCGCCGAGCCAAAACTCAGCTCTTTTAAAAACAACAGTGAATGACTTTAATTTTTTTGCCATGATACAGCCAACAAAATACTGTGTGAGTGAGACAGAAGATTTGGGTAGTCGTGTTTCATCTTTCAAAGTACAGGAGAGAGAGTATCTGGTAAAGAGACTGTTTATAAAGTCCTCCTAGGCCAGGTGCAGTGGCTCATGCCTATAATCCTGGCACTTTGGGAGGCTGAGGTGGGAGGATTACTTGAGGCCAAGAGTTTGAGACCAGACCTGCCTAGATAACCCAGGGAGAGCCTATCTACAAAAAAAAAAAAAAAGAATAGTCAGGTGTGGCACACACCTATAAACCCAGCTACTCAGGAGGCTGAGGCAGGATTGATTTGAGCCCAAGAGTTTGAGGTTGCTGTGAGCTATGATGACACCACTGAACTCTGGCCTGGGCAATAGAGAAAGACCCTGTCTCAATCCCCCCCACTCCCAAAGTCTTCCTACTCACTGAACCCATCCGTTCATTGATTTGTTTTTGAGAAATAATTTTGAGAAAATTTTTGTAAAGATGGGGTCTTTCTGTGTTACCCATGCTGGTCTTGAACTCCTGGCCTCAAATAATCTTCCCACCTCGGCCTCCCAAAGTGTTGGGATTATAGGCGTTAGCCACCATGGCCAGCCCCTACCAACACTTTTATATAAAATTAACTTTACTGATGATATTCTTTACCAATTTGGTGGTGCCTGTGGCTCAGTGAGCAGGGCGCTGGCCCCATATACCAAAGGTGGCGGGTTCAAATCCAGCCTGGGCCAAACTGCAACAACAACAACAACAACAAAATAGACAGATATTCTCTACCAATTTGTGAATTTCTGACTTCAACTTTTTTTTTTTTTTTGCGTTTTTTGGCCAGGGCTGGGTTTGAACCTACCACCTCTGGCATATGGGGCCAGCGCCCTACTCCTTTGAGCCATGGGCGCCACCCGACTTCAACTTCTTTGCTACTGGAGCTTATCTGTGAATGATGCTGTGATAAATTTTGTATGTGTTGGAATTTCTGTTATTTCCAGAATTTTAAATTTCTGTGTTAGAAGCGTTTCCATTAGGGATTACTGTTATAGTGTTTTTTTTTTGAAACAGAGTCTCACTTTGTCTTGTCCCCCTGGGTAGAGTGCTGTGGTGTCACAGCTCACAGCAACCTCCAACTCTTGGGCTTTAGCAATTCTCTTGCCTCAGCCTCCCAAGTAACTGGGACTATAGGCACCCGCCACGATGCCTAGCTATTTTGGGGTTGTAGTTGTCATTGTTGTTTGGCAGGTCTGGGCTAGATTTGAACCTGCCAGTTCCGGTGTATGTGGCTGGCGCCTTTGCTGCTGAGCTGCAATGTTTAAACTAAAGAGATCATTTATTGTAGATACTATACCTCCTCTGCTAAACTTTTTGTTTAGTTGTCCATAAGTAAGCATTTTCAGGCATGTCATCATTGAACAGGAGTAAACAGTGGCTTGTTTGGAATAATTGCAGTAATTGCACTTATCTTTCAATAGTTGAGCAAACCTCCCACACTGTGTAACATAGTCTGTGTTTCTGTAAGTTTATAATGGTGGTTTGTAAGCATCTTCCAAATCTTTGCTGACAAATGTATTTTACTTTGTAACTGTATTTTCTGGTTATTATTTTTAATATTTTAACAGTTTTTGCATATTACATGTATGTTATTATTATTACTTTTATTTTGTTTTTTAGAGACAGAGTCTCACTTTGGCACCCTTGGTAGAGTGCCATGGGTTCACAGCTCACAGCAACCTCCAGCTCCTGGGCTTAGGAGAGTGTCTTGTCTCAGCATCCCGAGTAACTGGGATTACAGGCGCCCGACACAATGCCCAGCTATTTTTTTGTTGCAGTTCTGCTAGGGCCAGGTTTGAACCCACCACCCTCAGCATATGGGGCTGACACCCTACTCACTGAGCCACAGGCGCCGCCCCTATTACTATTATTTTTAAAAACTTTTCCAGAAGTAACCAGTGTTTCCTAGTGGTCTTTTGGTATTAAATAAGAAACTTCAAAAGTGACTTCTACGTATTTATCATCAAGTTTAGCAGATAATTATAAAATACTTGGTCATCTTTTATCTTTGTCATTGGAAAAAATATCCCAAACCATAGGTGTTAGTCTTGATGTTCTGAACACTTAATTTTTATTATTTTATTTTAGTTTTTAGAGACAGGACCTTGCTCTGCCACTCTGGCTAAAATGCCCAGATGTCAGCCTACCTCACAGCAACCTCAGACTCCAGGGGTCAAGTGATCCTCCTGCTTCAACCTCCCAAACAGCTGGGACAGCAGGCGTGCACCACCACCCCAGGCTAATGAACACTTAATTTTTAGATGCTTGGCTCTTGCTTGTTGGGATGGCATTGGGAAGACTCCGGTAAACTAGAGTGTCATTGTTCCCGACTCATGGGGACAGAGTCAAATAAGTCTCAAGTATCATGTGAAAATGACAACTTAGTAGCACAGTCAGGGCACCCCAACCTGAGGTGTGAGGAGGGGCCGGGGAGGACTTTTCCAAGTAAGTGACATACATAAATGTGAAGATACACGTAAGTTAGTTAGAGGAAGGAGGCTGCTGACAGACAGAGAGAGTCTTCCAGAAAGAGGAGACAGCATGTGTATGGGCCTGACAGTGAGAGGGAGCAGGTCTCAAAGAACCAAGAGGTCAGCAAGCCAGGACCTTGGAATGTGAGGAGGGAGAGACAAGGGACGTGGGCTGAATCATGACGAACCTTCTGTGTCATGTTTACAGAGTCAGAACTGTAATCTAAGGACAATGGAGAGATACAGAAAAGTTTGTGCAGAGGGGCGACAAGATGGTATCTTTAGAAAGATTCCTCGAGTTTCAGTGTGGAGAATGCATCGGAAGTTGTCCAGGTTGGAGGGAAGGAGTCAGTGACCAGTTCCAAACTGATGTGATGGGCCTGGAGTGGAGCTGGGATGAGGGATATGGAGAGAAGTTGGGATCAGTAGATGCTCCTGGGGTAGAATCCTGCTGACCTCTGGTGATGCAGCAGTCGAGAGGGAATGAGGGCCATTTTCAGAGAGTGCAGTCGCTGGGGAGACTGATGTGGGGGGTAGGTATCCTGGGCTGAGGTACCTAGAAACAGATCTGTACTAATCTCTGAGATATAGTCATGAGGCAGGCAGAAGAAAGGAAGCTGACCTCCACTGCTTTGGTGACTGAGGCCTCAGCCAATTTACAGGGAGCTCTGGGGCTGGGCCCAAATTAGGAGTGGGCCCAAATTAAGGCAAGAGAACCACACCTTTCTGTCTTTACATCAGCCAGACGTTGGCTGTTCCTTGGGAGACAGCAGGGGTGTTAGTGTTAAGTGAGACAGTTCCTGAGGACTGTCACAAGACAGGGGCAAAGCAGTTTGCAGTGAGGGACTCAGCTGTGAGGGTGAATGCCCAGTATTCTCAGTAACGGGGGGGCTAGGAGTGTATACCCTGGAGAGAAGACCTAGAGAGAACATTATAGCACGCACTACAGTGGCCAAAGAGCCTAGGTTTAATTTGGGACATATGTACTGTTATGTAGCTGTGGGTTTATTATCTGTTCCTTAGTTCTTAAATAATGTCAGCTACACTGTGCTGACTAGTACCAATGGTGGGGATGAGAACAGGATGCAAAGATGAAGACTTAAGTGCACAGTGACTGGGTAGTCCCCAGGCAGCAGGAGACCAGTGAGAACCCTTCTCAGGTGGAACTGAGTCTCCATTTCCTATATGCTCCCTTCTCCTTCCAAATGGTTCTCAGAAGACTAAGCTTGATGGCTTTTCCTTTTCTCTGATGCCTTCCTAAGCTTTCTCTTTCTCTTCCCCTCCTCTTGGATTTAGGAAACAAATGCAAACACAAGTTCCCTTTAAGGAGGCCGGGATGTAACATAAAGATTACAGAGGCTTAGGAACCCTTACAGAATTTTCAACCGATGACTTCTTTGGCCCATGGTTTCTGCAGACAATACTTTGCTGGTATATTAAATACCATACTAATGGCTCTCCTTTGATTCTTGAAGGTAGAGCTCCTAGAAATGCCCCACTTTCCTGTGCTCCTATACCCTTCTCTTCTCTTTCCTTGGCCAAGGCCAGGTTTCCAGCATTTAGGCCTAGAGACAGGCTGTAAGGATTAGTGGATTCATTTAGTAGGTCGAACCTAGGAGGTCATTGAAATATGTAGGGGCCTCCTAAATAATGCCCAACTCTGAGCCCAGCCCCCACCTCTTCCTGTCTGAGAGAGAAAGGCCTTTCCAGGCATTTCCAAACTAAGGCTCATAAAAGGGGAGCTGGTTTTGCTACAGAGAATCTATTTGTGAAATCAGTAACAAAGGATAAGGGGAATCCATTCCCAGACCTCCCCTTAGTCTATTTCTGGCAGGCTAATAATAATTTAAACCTGGTTGTGATTTTTTTAAGGATATGTTTTTGGAAATTAAAAAGAAAATCCTGATTCTTTCAATATTTTGATGCCCTTAAAAAGAAAAAGTAGGCACCCCCCCTCCACCCATTTTCTTTGCTGGAGACTGCTACAAATATTTATTATGCTATGATCGAACAATGCAATAATTCCTTTAAAAATGAGCTAACACATTTAATATATTACACTCTCTGTAAACCCCCAGGTGGGCCTAGCTTGGTTTTGAGCTAAAAAATGTGTAGTTCAAGGCATAGGGCAGCTCAATGTGGGAGTAGTTTGTAAGGCCTTTTGATAGTGAGATAAAGAAAAGGCTTTTTTTTTTTCTTTTTTCCTTCTCCTTTCCCTCCAGGAACACACCTTTTGTGTGCTCTGCCTAACAAAGGAAATTTCCTAACTTCATAGTGGAGTTTGGAGGGAAAGTATGATTATCTACATGTTTCTGCAAAACCAGCTTCCAACCACAAAAGATTAAAAAAAAAAAAAAAAGTTGGGCATTTTGCAATACACTGATTGGAGGAAAAACAAAGACATTGGGAGTTAGTAATAAAAACTGCAACAACAAAATCTCAAAGGATTTAGAATTCCTTTAGTTTCTATTTGGCATAAGAATCATAGTATTTCTTTGTTCTGCCCTTCCTTATCTGCTGCACTCAAATGATAGCTTTATTTCATTCTTGCAGTTAACTTACTGTATTGTTGCTCAAAGCAGAGCCCTGCACAAGATGGCTTTACATATGTAGGGTAATAGAATGAACCTTTTCTGTACTTTTTTTTTGGAAAAGTGCAGGGTACTCTTTAAAAAAAAACCACTTGGAATAAATGCTGTCTTTTTCAGCTATAAAATTCAATGATTTTGTAAAGTAGACTTAAGATGGATGCTTTGCTTTTTTAACTATTGGTCTGCCTGGCAAAGGGGTTTCTCTGAAATCCTCTTTGCAAAGATATAACTGAGATAATTTGCAATAAATTAATATTATTCTCTGGTTGATGGTATTTAAAAGCAGATGCAATGTTATCTGTTGCCACTTGTGCAAATGCTGAATTGTGCTTTTAAACCGAATTTCCTCCAGCTGAAGGTCGCCCCAAAAACACTGGGCTTTGTACAGAGCCCTGCTCCAAAAAATATCTGGCATTATGAAGCCACGAGGCCTCTGTACAGCTAAGGACTCTTTATGATAAGCAAATCAGACTTCAGTTTTGGTAGTACAACTTTTTTGTGATTTCAAGTCTGTAAGAGAAAAGAATGGGGGAGGGGCAAGAGCATGTAGTTTAAGTAAACAAAGATTCCAAATCCATGAAACGTAGGATTTACTATGGTATGTAAATTAGGATATTCCATATATTGCAAAATGTGTGGCGTGTCAAGATTTCAAATTAGCTGGTCCTTGTGTAGTCTTCAATACAAGTCATGTTTTTACATGCACATTAATAAAGGCCCAGCTTTGGGAGAAGAAAAAAGGCTTCTTTTCAAATGAAATGAAGCCCAGGTGTAAAGTTGAAACTCAACCCACAGAGTACTGGCACCGTTTGCAGGCTAACAGAAGATGAGTTTCAATTTCATCATCTTGTAACACTGATAAATGAGGTGTTGTGACTGGAAAACTTGCAGACTACATAGGTCTTTCTAAACATATGTAAATATGTATTTCTGCTTAAATGCAACTCCAAACAATTTGTTTTGAAGACCAACAACTCTGAAGCGAGACCAAAATTCAGGTCATTTACATGAAGTCTTAAATAGCAAAAATGCTACTTGCAATTTACATCATACAGTGCCCTCACAACAGAGAACAATGGCTTCCTCCAGGCAAGTTAATGCAATTGAGAGGCCGACTGAGATTTTGTTTTTCAAACTTTTCAGCAGTTTGCAAATATTACCGATCAATCTACTTTAAAATAGTATAAAACAGAAATGTTTCCTATGCTGGGAGTCTTCATTGCCACTCAAATAATATTAGTGTCTTCAGCTTCTGATCAAATAGGTGTGAGCCTTTGTGAGATGTTATGGTGACATGTTTTTCAGATCCTTCCATTTTGTCCTATTTCCAGTGTCAGCACAATCAGCCTGGCATGGGGGTTTTCTCTCATTTTAAAAAATGTTTCAATGGCGTGCACGTCTGTGAACAATATAGGAACCAGGACACAGGGCTGGGAAAACAGCATACCTCATCTGGAATGGGAATAGATGGTCTCCCTCTCCGATGGTTACAGTTTATACACCCTCTTGGCCTTTAGCTGGTTTATATATGTATCTTTTTGTGTTCTGTAGCCTGTGACCACCTGCTGTATGTATGTGCTTGTTACATTTGTACACCATCTCCCTTCTAGAATTTAAAGACCTAGCTATTACATCTTGTTTACTCAATATCATTCCCCCATTAAGGAAAAAAAAAAACCCCACATGAACTGAACATGCCATGTTTCAATCTGGCCCCAGTGGCTTTTTCTCTGAAAGCAAAACGTGTGTCTTTTACACCAGGGCTTTCTCCCCACCCCAGGGGGTGTCTTCCATTCTTTTGTGGCTCAGTTTAAGGCGAAAAGGGCTCCAAACCAGTAAGTAACCAGAGGAGAGCCCCTTCTTCCACCTCCAGGGAGAATTTCAGACTTAATTTATCTGAAGATAGCGTGCTCTCTTCTTACTTATTTGCCACCATTACGAGGAGAACAAAACACCACCTTGGCTTCAAGATCCTGGGTAGAGGCTCACGGTCTTTTTCAACCATCTTTGGCGAGGCCTTGCTTCCTTCCACTCGAGTAAGTCGCGGCTTGGGGCCATGGAAAGGACTGGGTGAGAGCCTGAACTGTCGTTTGAAAAAAAAGCAGCCCTTCCTCCGTCCCCTCACCACCACAGCCACCCGACTGTGCTCTCCGGGGCGAAGTTGCAGTCCTGCAGCCCCGTCAGGGCGACACTTGGCAGGTCAGCGGGGCGCCCGTTCGCCGCCGCGGGACTCGGGGCTCGCTGGCCGGGCTTCGCGCGCCCGCCGTCCTTCTCCCCGGTCCTCCCTTCCCCCAGCGGCCGCCCCCTCCCCCTCGCTCCCCTTTGTTCGCTCGCCGCCCGGGCCGAGCCGCCGCCGCCGCCGCCCGGGCCCGCACCCCCGGCCGTAGGCCCCGGCGGGGCGAGCCGGCCGCCGCCGCCGCCGCGCGGCCTAGAGCGCGGCGCCCGGGGAGGCGCGGGGCCCGGCTGCGGCGGCGGCGGCCGGGGGGCCCGGGGGCGGTGGCGGCGGCGGCGGCGAGGCCGCTCTACCGCACACTCACACACAGACCCCGGCAGCGGGAACGCAGATGACACGCCCGTAACATGGAAGCCGCCGCCGCCGCTCCGACGACAGCACCAGCAGCCGCAGCAGCAGCAGCCGGCGGCGCCGCGCTGAACAAAGGTCATCCGAGCCGCGGCCCAGGCGCCCGGGCTTGACCGCTGCGAAGGCCAACCCGGGGAAGGGGGTGGGTGTCGCCTCTGGGCTAGGGAGTGAAAGGGGTGGGCGGTCGGGGTGAGCAAGGGGCACAGGGCAGCCGAGGCTGGGGCGCGGGTGGGCGCCCGCGAGAGCCCGGGGGCGCGGCCCCTCGTGTCCAGCCCTGCGGGTCGGGGCGAGCGCATGAGGCTCGGGCCCCTGGGCCTGACTGCGGTGGCCTGTCCCACCCTGGCCTTGGGGACGGCTGGCCTTCGCGCCCCCTGACTTGTTTGGGGGCCGAGGAAGAGCCGACTTTACTAGGCCCTGTAGGTTCAGAGAGGGGGGCCACGTGGGCGCAGCTCGCCTCCTCCCCCTATGGGGCTGGTGTGCACAGATGATTTCTCAAAGGCCTGCGTGCCCCCGTGCCACTAACCTTCCTTCGTCCCCCGCCCCCACCCTAGACAGCCCCGGTTTTCTTCCCCGAGGTGAAGGGATTTGGACTTCTCCCCCCAGGTGCTGGAAAGGAGAGAAGGTTGGAGGAGGAGGAGGCTGGGGGGCTGCTGGTGGTGGTGACAGGGCTGGGAGAGAGAGGAGAGGGACGGAAGGGAGGAGGGGGCTGGGTGGGGTGGGGGTGACAGGCAGAGAGGAGCCTGGTCAACAAGCCAGCCCTACTCTGCTAGGAGGCCAGGCCGGCTCCTGCAGCCGCATCCTGTGTGAGCAGACACACATAGCTTGCTTCCTTGGGGGCTCTTTGTCAGCCACCAACACAAGAGAACACACACTGACACACACGTACACAAAGATCTGAGCCAGGTTGTGGGAGGTAAGTGGGGGAAGGAGAAGGAGGGGGAAACAATGTCTGGGAGGGTTGTGGGGCGGAGGGGCGGGGGATGGGCCCTGAGGGGCTCTGGGGTGCTGGTGAGGTGAGCATTTCCAAGATTGTGTGCTTGTGTGGTGGTGGGGGGGACACAAGGTGACCTTCCCCTGCTCAGGAAGACCTAAAAGGGAAAAGCAACCCCCAGTGAGATCCCCCTGTGCTGATGATTTTCAGGGACTTGTTGGCAACTCAGCGAGGGTTGCCATAGCTTTTTTATGTAGGGTGACCAGAACCGGCTGAAACTGGTTTGAGGCAGATCAGCTCCTGAACACAATGCAGTCACTGAGCTACTACAGTGGGATAGCAGCTTCCTCCCTCCATGGCAGCCAAAAGCAGAGGAGCTTGCAGGAAGGGAAGGGACCATCCCAACACAGTATGTGAATGTACACTTAGACACCACACAGCACTGGTACGTGACTAATGGAGCCCTTAAAGATTCTGGGTAGAGAGGATGGAAAAAAAGGTGCAGGTTTGCAGGATCTGAGATTACTTGGGCTTTTCCTGCCTTTTTCTTTTGCTTAAGGGATGGACAAGGAGCTGAGATTTATGACCCTTATTAAAGAAAAAAAATGTGCCTTGCTAGGGTGGGGACACTTGGTTTATGCAGTCTCTCTTTCTTTCTCTTGTGTTTTTAACAAAACCAAACCAAGATGAACTGATGGGTTTGTAATGGTAGTTTGTTTGTTGCTGGAGAATGCTACTTTGCATGCTTTTTTTCTCTTGCAGGGTATGTTCTGTTTTGTGCTTTTCCTTTTAGAAGCTACTAAAGGGTGTTGGGGATACTTCTGACTATTATGAAGGCCGAAAGGTAACAATATTGTTCTAGGAAGTGAGCATAAATGCGTTCCAGTGATGCTGTTAGCCATACATGCTGTCTTTTTTTTCCTTGTAGGCCTGTTGACTGGGGCTGCTTTTAACCCTTTCCTATTTGCTGGGAATGCAGCTGTGTGACAGTAACTGAACATTGGTCCAAAGTCTTTCCAAAAGGTCAAGGTTCACAAGGTGAGATATCCTGTTTTGAGCATGAATTTATTTATTTGCAGATCCATTCAGACACGGACTGGCAGTGGATTGCTACCCTGGAGATAAAATGGGTGCAGAGTGGAGAAGAAATACTCCTAATGTTGTCCCAGTATAATGGGATTAGAGTGACTTTATGATGGTATTGCTATCAAGGCGAAATGCCGTCATTAAATCGCATGTGTCTGGGCAATTGCAAGAGTCAGGCCTGGAAACAAGGGCGTTTAGAGAAAGGTAGGCGTCAGGGCCTTGTGGAGAATGCACTGTTTTGCATACGACGAAAGCAGTACACATGTGGCATTTTCCCGACGATTATAAGAAAAGGAAGGGCTTCACCAAATCGAGGCAGCCTAGCCACCTTTTTAGGATTTGAGGAGTCTGAAGGTAGATTTGCCTTTTGTTCATTCATCACATTTCTTTTATCTTGCTCTGTGTGTTAACCTGAAAGGTTTTTCCCTCCGAGTCAAGTGGTGGAATGTCTTTTATTGATTCTGGGGGCTGTTGACGGTGAGTTTGCCATTGGATTATTTGTGGCATACATTTTAATGCGGAATACTAATGTAATACCAGGAGGAGACTGGGTAGTCTGGCTTCATCTGTGAAAAGATGCCTGTTAACCACCTATAGAGGATGGTAGAAAATGTCTAATGCCTCCTTAAAAGGTGGCAGTTAGATCTGAGCTGGCATTTTTATGCACCCTCCAAAAGCAAAGATTGGAGAGGAGAGAAGAGAAGAATGCAGCAAAGAACAAAGGCTGAGGGAGCTTACAGGGCAACACTAAACATTCTGCCTTGGGGTTCCTTATGAAAAGAACTGCAACTTCCCCAAACAGGAAACCAGCAGCTCCAGAATCATATCCAATATGATCTCAGCAATAGATAGAACTGGTTCTGCCTTTGTGCTGCTTTGGTAAAAGTACAGTCAAGAAGAGCTCATAGAAGACATGATGGAAAATAAATTTCTCCCCTACTTTGAAGTGGGCATTTTGTTCTTCTCTGTGTTGAGCAGAATAGAGTCTTTTCAGCAATGCCGAGGATCTTAGAATTGGTTAAGTTGTGTGCTGGCAGTTGGTGGGCAGAATATCTGCAGTGAAGGATGTCAAGTATGCAAGGGTTTTTATTGTTAAGATGTTTTTCATTTAGCTACAGAACATCCACTGTGTGATAAAACTGGCAAAAGGGAAACAAGAGTGCATGGGTAGCTCAGAATACTTTACGTAGTATTTAATAGAGATAAATGTAATCTCGGACGGATAGACCAGTAAATAGCTTACATGATGGAACAAAATTCTTTACAAATCACTGCTAAAATTGGTTTTCAATTGTACATCATTTTTGACTGCCAGAGGTTCTGTGTATGAGCGTGGCAGAAATATGCTTGCAAAGCAGATCCAAATCCATGTTGCATGATGTGCTGCTCCTGCTTTTCTGGTGCCAACTAAAACTCAGATGTCTAATATGATAAACCTTAATTAGCTTACTACAATACGGCATTTTATCATTCGGTCCTTCATTGTTGTCTTTTTGAGAGTCATTGATTTTTATTTATGGACAGCCAACCCCTTGCACTGGCTGGTTCTTAAAAATATGTTTTTAAAAAAATCTCTTTGCATGTCCTGGAATGTTCTGGTTTGCTCTCTTGGTGGTTTTTAGCTTTGTCACTCTCCCTCCCCCCAGAAGTCTCCTGAAAATAGCATTTGTTTTGCATTTAGACCAGTCTTTCCAGCTGCAAATGCTGTGGAAGGCTGGAGAGCTGGTTCTCCAGGGCAGTAATCATGAGCTTGATGGAAGCTTGTCTCAGGTGGTGATCTCACAGGGAGGTAACAATGTAGCAGGCCCAGGTCTCCCCTAGAGAGGAGCTGAGAAGCTTCTGGGCTTGGAAATGCCAATGTGCGTGTGGGAGTAAGCAAGGGCATGCTCCTTCCTGGGAGAGCCAGGAGGAAACACTGGGCAATCATGCTTAGGGCGGGGCCGGACCTGCAACAATTTCCAAGGACGACCTGCAGGCCATCCCTTCTGGGGCAGGAATGTGTGGGTTAACCTGAGAAGAGTACATTGGAAAGAAAGTGTAACTTGGTGTTGAGACCTTCTTGTCTTTTATCACTTGCCCGTATAGACTCATTTTTTCCATGTTAAAGAACATTGGACCCAGGGGCTTTTAGAATTCTCAGCCTAACCTGGTTCAGGAATGTGAGGCGTGTGTCTGTCGCGCTTTCCATCTTCTCTCAGAGATGCCCTGCCTCCACCCACCTTGAATCACATTTAAAGAAGGTCTAGGAAGGAGGTAGTCAACATGTAAGTGGAATTTTCAGCTTATGCCTTTGGTCGTGGGTTAGAATTTTTAGGACTTATGTTCTCCTATACCCAGTTTATTTCTTCCCTTGTAAATGCTTTTTTGGGCTTTGCTGGTGGGGAGTACAGTTTGTTTTCTTCAGTTGGTTTTGAATAACCTTTCCTATAGCCTTGGTGGAATTTCATCTGGCTGTTTGCAGCTGGAGTGGTGGTCACCTTTGTGTGCAACCTCAAAAAGGTTGCCAGTGACAGCTCCATTCCCCTCACATCTCTGCCTGATACCCAGACTGTCAAAATAAGTACAGCAGCAGCTGCTGTGGTAAAATGTTACACAAATGCACACCTTTGTGTTCGCTGTATTTTAGGGATGATCTTCAACCAAGTCATGATTAAAGAATTAACTTTTTTAATCTTAAAATTTACATACAGTAAAATTTACTCAGTGATAATACAATTCTGTGGGTTTGACCTAGGTAAAGAGTCATTTATCCACTACCATAGTTGATAGAAGATAGTTCCACCACACCAAAAAATGTCTTTTGCCGCTTTTTCTCCCCAGCCCTACTGCTGGCAACCATTTTCCTGCTATAGAGATATCGTTCGTCCCTACGTCTTTATGGTTTGTTCTTTCCCAGAATGTTATATGAATGCCTTCTTTCACTTAGCAAAGTACAGGTGAGATGCATCCATGTTCTGTGTGTTGATGCTTGGTTCTTTTTTAATGCTGAGTAGTATTCCACTGTATGGATATACCACAGTTTGCTTATTCAAATTCACTGGTTGAAGGATGTTTAGGGATGTTTCCAGTTTTTGGTAATTGTGAATAAAGTTGCTATAAATGTTTTTGTACAGATTTTTGTGTGAAAATAATTATTATTATTTTTGAGACAGAGTCTCACCCTATT
Source organism: Arctocebus calabarensis (assembly GCA_963573935.1). Lineage (NCBI taxonomy): Eukaryota > Metazoa > Chordata > Mammalia > Primates > Lorisidae > Arctocebus > Arctocebus calabarensis. Next base: position 50,317 of record CAUYON010116638.1, read on the forward strand.
TGCCCAGGCTACAGTGATAGGCATCAGCCTCGGTCACAGCAACCTCAGTCTGCTGGGCTCAAGTGATCCTCCTGCCTCAGCCTCCTGAGTAGCTGGGACTACAGACTCTCTCCACAATGCCCAGCTAATTTTTCTATATTTAGTAGTGTCAGGGGATCTTCTCCTTGCTCAGGCTGGTCTCAGAGTCCTGGCCACAGGCAGTTCTCCTACATCCATCTCCTAGAATGTTAGGATTACAGGCGTGAGCCGTTGTACCCACCTGTAAGTTTTTATTTCTCTTAGGTAAATATAATCATGAGACAAGTAACGATGGTGGGGTAGGATCTCAGCAATGCATGGTTAGGTGATTACATCATCATGTGAACACTGTGGAGTATACCTACACAAACCTGGATGGTATATCCTGCCATAGCTAGGCTACATGGGATGGCCTATTGCTCCTGGGCTGCAAACCTGTACCACATGTTACTGTATGGAGTACTGTAGGCAGTTGTAACACAATGGTAAGTATATGTGTATTGAAACGTACCTGAACATAGACAGGGTACAGTAAAAGTATGGTATAATTTTGGAGGACCACTGTTATTTTATGCAGGCCATTGTTGACCTAAACATCATTATCCATTGCATGACTGTACTTAAAATCGAAACGTCTGAGTCATATGGTACATACATAGGAATTAAAAGTTTGAATGAAAATAATCTTACTGTAACTTACAGAAAAGAGCTAGCCTTGGTAACTACAGTTAAGACTTCCCAAGAAGGGGATTGTAGTGAAAGTTGTCTGAAGGCACACGAGATGATCGTGATAATAGAACACTCTCTAATGGGATGACATGCTTTATAACCCTGAACTAATCGGAATTACCCGAAAGTGGAAACAAAAACTGCCAGTGGTAAAATATCCTTTATTTCCCGTAGCAGTTATTTTTAATCTCTTCAGAAACATTTGGCAGTTTAATTTTTACATTTGTCTCCAGGTTCAATAAAACCCCAAACAATAATAGAATTGGAATTTTGGAAAGCAATATTAAAGACCTTTGTTGAAATCTTAGTTGTGTGTAAACAGCTTCTTAATTATAATTTGTTTTATTGACTGCCAAAATAATGGTGGTGTTTTCATAGATGAAGTTACTGTTCAGCTTTTCTAATGTTTAAGGAACTAAAAATATTTAACCAATATCAAGGCAGTGAAAGGGGAGATTTTGGAAGCAGATTTTTTTTTTTTCTTAAAAGGATAAAATAGTTTTCAGGGTTGAGAAAAACAGATCTTGAAAGCTGTTTTAGAGAGAGATGGAGATCAGAGTAGTATAGAGAGAGGATAGGCCAAGAAATGGGAAGCAATTAATTTGGGGATTGTTCCAGCCATTTAAGAGATAACCTAGTGTTTACCAATCACCAGCTATTGTGCTGGGCACTGGGAATACAGAGGGAAAAGATACCAGAGGAAAAACCTGGTGGGAAGGAGCTTACAGAAGCTATGATGGGAATATGAATGGGCACCTACCGCCAGTGCCCTTGAAGAGGTGGCTTCCGAGCTGAACCCTGAAAGACGATACGTGAGGCCTGCAAAGAGCATGAGAGCCCTCTGCAGCGGCACCCACAAAGGCATGGAGGGCGCGTGGCGTTGGGCGTGGGCTGTGGGAGAAAGGGCCTTCCTGTGTGGGCAGTGTAGGCAGGAGGGCTAACCTTTCATGACAAAGGTCCTGTGGCAGCACCTGGAAGATAAGGGAGGTCGGGAGGCCAAATAAGGGGCCCACTGCAGGAATCCAGCAGAGAAACCTTCAGAGGTTGTAGATGTGAAGCAGTGTTTTTCAATCTTTTTTTTTTTTTTAAATCTCATGGCATGCTTGAATCTGTAGTTAAAGTTCTGTGGCACACTCAAATTATCTTGATGAAACAAAAAAAGAGTAAAAGAAAGAATATACTTACTGTGCTTTGAACTTCTTTCGAAAATAATTTAATGACTTTTTTTTTTTTTTTCTTTTTTGAGTCAGAGTCTTACACTGCTGCCCTGGGTAGAGTGCCGTGGCGTCATAGCTCACAGTAACCTCCAGCTCTTGGGCTTTAGCAAACCTCTTGCCTCAGTCTCCCAAGTAGCTGAGACTATAGGTGCCTGCCATGATGCTGAGCTGGTTTTTCTATTTTGGGTAAGATGGAGTTCTCACTTTTGCTCAGGCTGGTCTCAAACTCCTCACCCTCCTTAGCCTCCAGAGTTTTAGGATGACAGGTGTGAACCATAGTGTGGCCTTAATTCGTGATATTTAAAAATTTTCATGGCACAGCCAAGAGCCTCTTGTGGGACATCTGTGTGGTGTGACACACTGGTGAAAATCACTGATCTGAAGTGTTCCTTGGGAGGGAGTGGCAGGGAGTGGCTGCTTTGAGGGAAGGGCTGGAGAGGGAAGCATCGAGCCTGCCTCCCCAGTGGCAGGCTGAAGCTACAGCTTTGAGGTAGCAAATTCAGAAGGCCGAATGGATCTGGGAGGGCTGCTGTTAGTCACTGGGCTTTATCTGTCCATCTGAAGTTCTGTGGGCTATTCTGGATGTCTCGACTGCAAGTAATCAGCATGCAGGGAAGGGTAGACTTGGGGCCCTCGAAGAGTGAAAACCATGAATGAAAGGGAGAGAGGTGCTGAAGGACCTAAAATACATGCTTCAGGAAGTCGGGGGGCGGGGCATAACATTTCTAGAAAGATAGAAAATGAGACTGGTGCAGGGGCTCATGCCTGTAGTCCTAGCACTTGGGAAGACTGTGGCCAGAGGATCATTTGAAGTTCAAGACCAGCTTGGGCAATGTAGCCAGATTCTGTCTCTACCACATGCACGCAGATGCCAGTAGTAGTCAACACTTGTAAGCAGTGCAGAGGATAGTGGCCTTTTACTTATGTTACCTTCTTTTTTTAAATGATGGGGTTTTGCTATGTTGTCCAGGCTAGATTTGAATTCCTGCCCTCAAGCAATCTCAACCTCTAGAGTAGTTGGGACTACCAACGTGCACTAACATGCTCAGCTATTCTGTTATCTCATTTAATATGAAACAATAAGATGAGCTGTATGCTCTTATCCGCATGGTACTGTTGGGGAAACTGAGGCAGAGTCCCTGGCTCATAAGTGGTAGTGGAGGCAGGATTTGAAGGATGCTCCTATCACTGTGCTATTCTGCCTTGGGGGTTGGGGCACCACTGGTGGACGGGGTGATGTGGAAGTTTTTTTAGGGGTAGGAAGACTAGAAGGTTCCCAGAGGTGGCAGCAGCAAAGAGAACCCGTGGTGCTCAGTTAAGAGATGACAGTTGATGACTGTCATCAAAGTGAGAATGTGCAGTAGAGATTTTCCTGACTTCAGTCAGCACAGAGAAGAGAATCTGTGTCTGCACCATAAACAGCATGTCGGGAAGACCCGAACAATTTCACTGGTCTCCAGGGTGAGGATGCAGACTGGAAAGGAGAGGGATGGAGAGAGGTTTTATGTATTCTTTGAAACGGGTGAGAAAATCAAAACAAATTGAAAGTGGTGCCGAGAAGAATCTTTTGTTCTAACAAGAAATAAACATAGTTTAAGGATTCTTTGAATCATCTAAATGTAGGAAATTCTAAATTCTGGCTGTTTTAGAAGGAAGGGGAAGACCAAATTCTGTTTAAATTTGGAGGCGGAAAAAAGTAATTTTTTGACAAACTCAGAGTATTTTAGTTGACTCTCACATACTCCCTGCTAAAAATTCCTCTTTAAAGATGGTCTTTAGGGCCCCGAAATGTGTGTGTTTTTTTTTTTTTTTTTTAAAGATAGTCTCACTTTGTTGTGCCCTTGGTAGAGTGCTGTGGTGTCACAGCTCACAGCAACCACAAACTCTTGGGCTCAAGTAATCTTCTTGGCTCAGCCTCCCGAGTACGTGGGACTACAGGTCCCTGTCACAGTGCCCTGCTATTTTTAGAGAAGGGTCTCACTCTGGCTCAAGCTGGTCTTGAACTCCTGAGCTCAGGTGATCCACCCTCTTGGCCTCCCAGAGTGCTAGGATTACAGGCGTGAGCCACCGCACCCAGCCCCAACATGCAGTTTTTATATTGTTTTCAGTCCATTACTACAACTTTACATAATTAGAGCTTTTAGATCTACAGAGACCTAAAGATAAAATGGGGTGTCGAAATTCTTGACTATTTTCTCAACATCAGCCTCCTTTCTAAAGCTAACTCATGGTGCTAATAATGGATATTGATTGTATCATTTTCTTCTATGAGGAAGAAATTATTTCTAGGGATGTGAATTGTAATAATTAGATTGTTGAAAAACTTAAGAGTTTAGAAAATTCAAAAACTCTCTGTTTTAAAGGATCCTCATTTTCTATGTTGAGCCCAAATTGGGGGACAGGGGTCATCGGGTAGTTCATGGCAGGTTTGAAACTAGAACTCCACACTGCGCTCCCAATGTCAGGCCACTGTCCTGACTTTCTCTGTGCCTTCCAGATTTATGAGTGTTTGGATGGTATTTAATCCAGTTCATTCATTTTCATCATCCTTGTATCATATGAACCCCAAAACATGAGTTAATCGAATTAAGCTTCACTCAGGTACTTACGGACAAGCTGGTCCTTAGCAGTCTCGCTGACTTAACATTGAATTAAGCTTAACTCAGGTACTTACGGACAAGCTGGTCCTTAGCAGTCTCGCTGACTTAACATAGCAAGAACGGAAGGGTCAGTTTGCAAACTGAAGACGCTGAGTGTTCAGTTAAATCTGGGTGGTAAGGCGGCAGAGGTTAGACTTTTGGTTGCCCAGCTCTCAACAACACACACCTGTTTGCCTAAACATCATGATATAAACCTGTGTTCTGCCACTTAGTAGCCCTGGGACCTTAAGCAAGTTACGGAAATTCTAAGCCACATGAGGAGTAAATGCATATCTGGTGCTTGGTGGAGGGGTAAGCCCTAAAATCGCCCCTAATCTGTGTTCTTCAGTCTCTGTTTGAGGAGAATGGTCTTGGCCCCAGCATTTTTTTTTTCTCTTTTTCTTTCTTAGAGGATGTGTGTCTCCTGTTCTGCCTTACTTCATTTGCAAGTAGATGTTTGGTTTTTACCATGAGAACACAGTGTGTGCCTCCCGCTTCACATCCAGGGCTTCAGTTACAGCTGCCCTACATCTGGTTAAAAGTAGGTGAAATGTTGACATGGGGGTAGTAGATGCTTGTTCCTACTTGGCTGTACTTTCCTTTGTAGTCAGAGAGTCTTGTTCAAGTTTTGGACTTGAACTTCCTTTGCTCCCAGAAAAATTTAGTCCAACCATTGAGTGGCTGAACTTAAGGTTGTCTGTTGGTATAATTTATGTTCATTAAAGTTTAAAACATAACAAAAACTTGATTGTGAAAATATGCTGGGTTAGCAAAAGCCTGGGTTCTGTCTTTTTCCTGGACGCTTTGCTTACCATGTTTGACAGTGGCTGAGTAGATAGGTATTCATGCTTTGCATGCTAGGATTAGGGCTGGACAGAAGATTGAGTGGAGTAGGGATCTGAGGGATCTACAAATAATTAATTTATCTCTAATCAGTCTGTCCAGTATGGTGGCCAATAGCCACATGGCCACCAAACAGTGAAAACATGGCTAGCCCTAATTGAGATGAGCTCAAAGTATAAAGTACATACCAGGTTTTGGCAGAAGATACCTCATTAGCTTTTTATATTGAACTAATAATAATCTGGATATTTTGGTTAAATACAATTGTTAAATTTATTTTGCTCCCACTCCTCTTTCCCCCCCTTTTAAAAAATGTGACTACTAGAAAATGTAAAACCATACATGGCTTGCAATATATTTCTAGTGGATAGTGCTGGTCTGGAATGTTGGATGGACATTAAATAAATTTAGCAATGAAATTTCTCTGGTGCTCTGCAGTATTCATGTTTATTGATAGGGAGCTTCTCCTTTGGAAGGATAGGGTGATAAGTGTGGGAAACTTATAGCTCGGGCCCTTTTTCTCTCCCAGGTGTTCCTAATTCATCTGTCTCGATCGCAGAGTCCTCATAGACCTGTTGGGTTAGCATCTGCTTCATGATGGAAAGGGAGTAACAGAGTTTATGCGTGCTGGATGCCTTGCATCAGTGTCTCCTGTGAAGTTGTAACTAAAGTCATTCCAGAGATGCAGAGAGGTTGAGTGATTAACAAAATTTGCTCTGCTTATAAGTGATTGACCTTGGATTTGAACCAAGGTTGGGCCAGCTTTGAAGTTCTTCCCTGACTGCATTTGCACTGCTTCTTACTACTTTTCCCCTGTAAAAGCTCCTAGTTGCTGCTCATTCTCGTACTTGTCGCCCAGGGTCCCTGGTGGGGTCCTAGGTGCTCTTGTTGTCCAGACTGCACTTTTCATACTTTAATTTGCATACAGATCCTTTGGGTATCTTGTTAAAATACAGCTAATGATTCTGCAGGGCTGCGGTGGGCACAGTGCTGTGCCTTTCTAAATGCACACTGGTCCAGGGACTGTCACTTTCAGTAGCAGGGGTCTCGACTCTGCCTGACTTGCTTCCTCTTTGCTGGCAGACTGATCTGATTCCCCAGTTGTCCCTGACTGACTTCACAGGGGCTCACCCCTTGGCTCAGTGCATGTTGCTAGCAGGGGCTAATCACACCACTTCAGTGCATGGTGAAACTGGCCCCCACTGAGTGCTTGGGTCCAGCTGCCTGGGGAAGGTGTTACCCAGGGGCTTGGGCCAAACCAGAAGTTGGGTTTGTAGGAATGAGTTCAGTATACTACATGTTTGAACTGTCAGAGACTGGAAAACTTTAGTCAGTGTTTTTTTTTTTTTGCAGTTTTGGCTGGGGCTGGGCTTGAACCCCACCACCCATGGTATACGGGGCCAGCGCCCTACTCCTTGAACCATAGGTGCTGGCCAGTGTTTTTGTTTTTTACTTTAGAAAGACACATGGATTAAATCTGTCATGTGGGTCACTGGGGAAGTTTTGAGACAGACTGTGTTATGGTCCATTGTTCACCTTTTTTTTTTTTTTGCAGTTTTTGGCCGGGGCTGGGTATGAACCCACCATCTCCGGTATATGGGGCCGATGCCCTACTCCTTTGAGCTACAGGTGCCGCCTGTCCATTATTCACTTTTAAGAAACAGAATTGACAGTGTCATTTCTGGTTTATCTGTGCAAGTTTCAGCTTGCTTGGCTTATTGGTATCACTGGGAGGACTTCGTTTGTTTCGTTTGTTTTTGTTTTTGTTTAGCAGGCCCAGTCCAGGTTTGAACCTGCCAGGCACAGTGCATGAGGCTGGAGCTCTAATAATTGAGCTATGGGCACCCAGATTTTACATTTCTTGATTTTTGATTTTTGTCTATTTCAAACCTTTTGTAATGACCCACACTTATTTAGTAATAAAATGATGTCTTTGCATGACGTAGTTAACCTCCTCTATTTCTGCAAGAAGGTCTACTACTGCACAGAAATTCAGGTTGAGTTAGATTTTATTGGACATCTGGAAGGATGCTGAGAGTTCTGTGGTATATGAATTGGGTACGTTGAATACAGTTTATCAATTAGTGGCTAAATCCATTTGCTCCCTGGTTCTGTTGTGGACTCCTATGTCTGCTCTGGGTCTGTGAGTGTGGGTGCTTTGGAGTTATAGGTTGTCAGAAGGGGAGTAGAGTGGGTTTGGAAGAAGAGGCACAAGCCTGGGTGTCAGGACAGGAAAGGGGGTGGGGCCTCCCTGGAGGAAGGGAGTGGAAGTGTGGGAGTTCTTCAGAGTTCGAAGTGAGTTCAGAAAGTTGCTGGGGCTATCAGTCAGGAGCCTTGCTGGCACATGCCAAGAGTCAGACTAGGTTAGGAGTCAAAGACTAGGCAGGCAGACCTCTGGAGGGTATCAGAGGCCAAACAGAGATGGATGGTCACAAGTCCAGCGAACTAGACAAGAACTGGGAGAGCACAAGGACGCAGCACAGATGGACACGTGCAAGCACCAGATGGCAGGAATCAGGTGCTCAGTGCTCTGGGAGGAGAGGTCCCCCTGAAGGACCTTGAACTGAGCGGGTGAATGGACAGAGGACAACAATGTAAGATACCAGTACCAGTGGTCACGGGGTAACTGCATTGGAGCCAGTCTCACGTGGCAGCCTTCACATGGAATAGTGACTGGGGACACCTGTGGCCCAGGTGGCTGCAGTGAGGTGGGTAGACTAGAAGTGGTAGCTCCTTGGAGGCAAAATTCATATGGGATGGCCTTAAAAGACTACATTGTTTAGAGTTTGCATGAAATACAGGACACACAGTCAAGTTAATACAATAAGAAAGTGACCTGGTGGGCGGTGCCTGTGGCTCATCGAGTAGGGGGCCGGCCCCATATACCGAAGGTGGCAGGTTCAAACCCGGCCTCGCTGAACTGCAAAACAGAAAAATAGCCGGGTGTTGTGGCAGGTGCCTGTAGTCCCACCTACTCGGGAAGCTAAAGCAAGAGAATCGCCTAAGCCCAGGAGTTGGAGGTTACTGTTAGCTGTGTGATGCCACGGCACGCCATCGAGGGCAATAAAGTGAGACTCTATCTCTACTAAAAAAAAAAAAAAAAAGAAGAAGAAGAAAGTGACCTTGGGTGGTGCCTGTGGCTCAGCGAGTAGGGCGCCTGCCCCATATACTGAGAGTGGCGGCTTTGGACCCAGCCCTGGTCAGACTGCAAAAAAAATAGCCGGGCTTTGTGGCGGGCACCTGTGGTCCCAGCTACTCGGGAGGCTGAGGCAAGAGAATCGTCTGTGTGATGCCATAGCACTCTACCCAGGGCGATAAAGTGAGACTCTGTCTCCACAGGGGGAAAAAAAAAAATCAAGCTCATTGTAAGGCACAGAGGTGGCAGCTGTTGGGGGACTATTAGGAACTCATGTGTCACCCCACTCTAAGCTTACTCTGCTTTTCTTTTCAGGACCTCAGGTCTTCAGCTGTCTCTTTGTGTTTCCCAATTGGTAGAACTTTTTTCCTGTGGGCATAGCCTGCTGTATGATACTGCTATCCCATGGCTTCTGTATTTCCATGTCCTCCCATAAATTACTAGTGGACATCACCTATATTCCTCAATTCAGGCCCCCCCTTTTTTTTGAGACAGCCTCAAACTGTCACCCTGAATAGAGTGCTGTGGCATCACAGCTCACAGCAACCTCCAACTCCTGGGCTCAAATGAGTCTCCTGCCTCCGCCTCCCAAGTAGCTGGGACTACAGGCGCCCGCCACAACGCCTGGCCATTTTTTGGTTGTAGCCGTCATTGTTTGGTGGGCCCAGGCTGGATTCGCACCCGCCAGCTCAGGTGTATGTGGCTGGCGCCTTAGCCCATTGAGCCTCAGGCGCGGAGCCAATTTAGGCTCTTAAGATCAAAAATCTAATTGGTCCTGTTTTAATCAGCTGTGACTTAGAGGTGGGTTTGTTATTTTTTGTGTTTTTTGAGCCAGGGTCTCTCTATGATTCCCAGGCTAGAGTGTTGTGGCACAATCATAGCTTACTGTAACCTTGTACTCCAGGGCTCAAAGGATCCTGCTGCCTTAACCTCCCAAGTAGTTGGGACTACAGGTATGTGCCACTATACCCAGCTTAATTTAGATGGGATCTTGCTGTGCTGTTCACACTGGTCTCAAATTCCTTGCCTCAAGCAATTCTTTTGCCTTGGCCTCACCAATACGGATAATTACAAGCGTGAGTCACCACATCTGGACCTATATTCTTAACTATAAATAGGTGACAGTTGTTTTCAGTGAAGGTAGTCAGAGGGCTCATGAGACACCACAGAAGAGTCTGCTACAGTAGGAACCATAAAGGTAAATGTGGTACAACATTAGTCATCGCCTATATCTAGTGAAGATATTTCTCATTTTAAAATGTAATGCTTTGTGGCTTGGTGCCCATAGCGCAGTGGTTACGGCACCAGCTATATACCCCGAGGGTGGCCGGTTTAAACCTGGCTCGGGCCAGCTAAACAACTGCAACAAAAAAATAACTGGGCATTGTGGTGGGTGCCTATAGTTCCAGCTACTTGGGAAGCTGAGGCAAGCGAATCGCTTAAGCCCAAGAGTTGGAGGTTGCTGTGAGCTGTGACGCCACGGCACTCTACCGAGGGTGACATGATGAGACTCTGTCTCAAAAAAAAAAAAAAAAATTGTAATGTATTGCTCACTTCTGTAATCTCAACGCTCTAGGAGGCCGAGGTGGGTAGATCGCTTGAGCTCACGAGTTGGAGACCAGCTTGAGGAAGAGAGAGACCCATCTCTAAAAATAGCCAGATGTTGTGGTTACCTACAGTACCAGCTACTTGGGAGGCTGAGGCAAGGGAATTGCTTGACCCAACGGTTGGCTCTGAGCTATGGCGGGACGGCAGTCTGCTGGAAGCAAAAAAGTGAGACTGTCTCAAAAAAAAAAAAAAAAAATCAGTGCTTTCTAGAGAATGTCACTGTAAGCAAAACCTTGTGGCTGCCTTTGTTCTGACATTGACAAAACCATTAATTGAATGAGTAACGTGAGTGAGAAATGAGCTACATGTGTTTATTAGACAAGCTTAACAAGCTGGACACAAAAGAACAAGGAAATTTGGGCTGAGCAGGATGACTCACGCCTGTATCCCAACACTCTGGGAGGCTGAGGCAGGAGAATCGCTTGAGCTCAGGAGTTTGAGACCAGCCTGAGCAAGAGTGAGACTGTCTCAACTAAAAATAGAAAAAATTAGCCCACTGTCATGGTGGGAGCCTGTAATTCTGGTTACTCAGGGAGGCTGACTAGAATTGAGTGTGAGGTTGCTGTCAGCTAGGCTGACGCCACTGTACTCTAGCCTGGGCTCTGTCTCAAGAAGAAAAAAGACAATGAAATTGGAGGCTGCCATTTTATATAGCATGTGCTCTTGTTCATATATGAAAATGACCGTGCTTTTTTTTTTTTTTTTTGGCCAACTATTGGTTTTTTCAATGGTAGGGAGGGATTTTCCTCGATTTTTTTTCCCCCCATCTTTTGTCTGTTCTCTGTAGGCTTGAGCACAGACTTGTTGTGTTCCTACACGGTTTCAGGGTTCTAGTTTGTAGCTTTCCCTCAATTCATTATTGTCAGAAAATAGCTTACTTGTAGGTGAATTGAATGTGAGTTCTTAATTTTGTTTTTTTGACGGAGTCTCATTTTTGTCGCCTTTGGTAGAGTGCTTTGATGCACAGCTCACAGCAACCTCAAATTCTTGGGCTTAAGCAATTCTCTTGCCTCAGCCTCCCAGGTACCTGGGACGACAAGTACCCGCCACAACGTCCAACTATTTTCGTTGTTGTTGTTGCTGTTATAGTTGTCATTGTTGTTTGGCAGGCCTGGACTGGTTTCGAACCCACCAGTCCAGGCCTGGTGTATGTGGCTGGTGCTCTAGTGCTGAGCCTTTTCCTTTTTTTTTTTTTTTAAATGAGTCTGGGTCTCACTCTTGCTCAGGCAAATTTGGAACTCCTGAGCTCAAGCAGTTCTCCCTCCTCAGGTTCCCACAGTGCTGGGATTATAGGCGTGAGCCCCCATGCCTGGCTAGTTTTTCTATTTTTATTCTTACTTTTTTTTTAATTTTATTTATTTATTTATTTATTTTTGTAGAAACAGAGTCTCACTTTATTGCCCTGGGTAGAGTGCCGTGGCGTCACACTGCTCACAGCAACGTCCAGCTCTTGGGCTTAAGCGATTCTCTTGCCTCAGCCTCCCTAGTAGCTGGGACTACAGGCGCCTGCCACAGCGCCCGGCTATTTTTTTGTTTTGCAGTTTGGCCGAGGCCAGGCTTGAACCCGCCACCTTCGGTATATGGGGCCGGCGCCCTACTCACTGAGCCACAGGAGCCGCCC